>JALPMF010000118.1:30000-67500 GCA_030704555.1 Heliconius charithonia | reverse complement strand
AACCTAACCTAACCTAACCTAACCTAACCTAACCTAACCTAACCTAACCTAACCTAACCTAACCTAACCTAACCTAACCTAACCTAACCTAACCTAACCTAACCTAACCTAACCTAACCTAACCTAACCTAACCTAACCTAACCTAACCTAACCTAACCTAACCTAACCTAACCTAACCTAACCTAACCTAACCTAACCTAACCTAACCTAACCTAACCTAACCTAACCTAACCTAACCTAACCTAACCTAACCTAACCTAACCTAACCTAACCTAACCTAACCTAACCTAACCTAACCTAACCTAACCTAACCTAACCTAACCTAACCTAACCTAACCTAACCTAACCTAACCTAACCTAACCTAACCTAACCTAACCTAACCTAACCTAACCTAACCTAACCTAACCTAACCTAACCTAACCTAACCTAACCTAACCTAACCTAACCTAACCTAACCTAACCTAACCTAACCTAACCTAACCTAACCTAACCTAACCTAACCTAACCTAACCTAACCTAACCTAACCTAACCTAACCTAACCTAACCTAACCTAACCTAACCTAACCTAACCTAACCTAACCTAACCTAACCTAACCTAACCTAACCTAACCTAACCTAACCTAACCTAACCTAACCTAACCTAACCTAACCTAACCTAACCTAACCTAACCTAACCTAACCTAACCTAACCTAACCTAACCTAACCTAACCTAACCTAACCTAACCTAACCTAACCTAACCTAACCTAACCTAACCTAACCTAACCTAACCTAACCTAACCTAACCTAACCTAACCTAACCTAACCTAACCTAACCTAACCTAACCTAACCTAACCTAACCTAACCTAACCTAACCTAACCTAACCTAACCTAACCTAACCTAACCTAACCTAACCTAACCTAACCTAACCTAACCTAACCTAACCTAACCTAACCTAACCTAACCTAACCTAACCTAACCTAACCTAACCTAACCTAACCTAACCTACCTAACCTAACCTAACCTAACCTAACCTAACCTAACCTAACCTAACCTAACCTAACCTAACCTAACCTAACCTAACCTAACCTAACCTAACCTAACCTAACCTAACCTAACCTAACCTAACCTAACCTAACCTAACCTAACCTAACCTAACCTAACCTAACCTAACCTAACCTAACCTAACCTAACCTAACCTAACCTAACCTAACCTAACCTAACCTAACCTAACCTAACCTAACCTAACCTAACCTAACCTAACCTAACCTAACCTAACCTAACCTAACCTAACCTAACCTAACCTAACCTAACCTAACCTAACCTAACCTAACCTAACCTAACCTAACCTAACCTAACCTAACCTAACCTAACCTAACCTAACCTAACCTAACCTAACCTAACCTAACCTAACCTAACCTAACCTAACCTAACCTAACCTAACCTAACCTAACCTAACCTAACCTAACCTAACCTAACCTAACCTAACCTAACCTAACCTAACCTAACCTAACCTAACCTAACCTAACCTAACCTAACCTAACCTAACCTAACCTAACCTAACCTAACCTAACCTAACCTAACCTAACCTAACCTAACCTAACCTAACCTAACCTAACCTAACCTAACCTAACCTAACCTAACCTAACCTAACCTAACCTAACCTAACCTAACCTAACCTAACCTAACCTAACCTAACCTAACCTAACCTAACCTAACCTAACCTAACCTAACCTAACCTAACCTAACCTAACCTAACCTAACCTAACCTAACCTAACCTAACCTAACCTAACCTAACCTAACCTAACCTAACCTAACCTAACCTAACCTAACCTAACCTAACCTAACCTAACCTAACCTAACCTAACCTAACCTAACCTAACCTAACCTAACCTAACCTAACCTAACCTAACCTAACCTAACCTAACCTAACCTAACCTAACCTAACCTAACCTAACCTAACCTAACCTAACCTAACCTAACCTAACCTAACCTAACCTAACCTAACCTAACCTAACCTAACCTAACCTAACCTAACCTAACCTAACCTAACCTAACCTAACCTAACCTAACCTAACCTAACCTAACCTAACCTAACCTAACCTAACCTAACCTAACCTAACCTAACCTAACCTAACCTAACCTAACCTAACCTAACCTAACCTAACCTAACCTAACCTAACCTAACCTAACCTAACCTAACCTAACCTAACCTAACCTAACCTAACCTAACCTAACCTAACCTAACCTAACCTAACCTAACCTAACCTAACCTAACCTAACCTAACCTAACCTAACCTAACCTAACCTAACCTAACCTAACCTAACCTAACCTAACCTAACCTAACCTAACCTAACCTAACCTAACCTAACCTAACCTAACCTAACCTAACCTAACCTAACCTAACCTAACCTAACCTAACCTAACCTAACCTAACCTAACCTAACCTAACCTAACCTAACCTAACCTAACCTAACGATGGGAAATTGAATTTCCAAAAACTCATCTATCGTTAACAAATTCGTTTGTATATTATAAATATAGTTAAAACCCATCAACACCTTCGTTATAAAACAATAATATATATATATAATTCATAATTTTTTATAATTTTCCTAATTTTAAGTTGTAAATATTTTCTAAGTAAAAATTCAAAATTTTTTGTCTTTGATTTTCGTAATTTCTGTGTCATATTGTAGGGTCGATTGATCCTGCATATAATTAATTTTTTCTAAATTTTCGCGCGCCTACTTCGCGCCAAAAAACTCGAAAGAGTTGTGATTTTTGACAAATTTGGGGTTTTTCGAGGATAACTCCCGAACCCCCCATCTCACCCGGACTGGACCAGTGTCTGTGCATAGCTCTCCATCAGCCCCGTCGATTGACACCTCAAACGTCACGATCGGATGCGCAGAAACTGAAAAACTGGCCCTCCCCCCCACCCTATCCTCTCAGGCTCAAGTAGACAAGTTTTCATTTGGGGAAATTTTTGTTCTCCGATTCTCACTAAATTTGGCAGGAGTATTGCTCGTCCTCTGGTAGACCGAAATGGACTACAAGAAAATGTTTCGTTCGTCTACGAACAGCAATAAATCGACTTCGTCTCAGTCTCCTTTGGAGGCTGGGACAAGCAGCCAGAATGTCGACAATCCCGGGTCGAGCGCAGCTCAGGCTACCGACAGCAGATGCAGCTCCCCGGATCTCGACTGCTTCTTGATGGCCATGTCTCCTGAGGGAGACTTAGACGAAATAGTCCCAGAAGCGTCCCAAACTCAGGACAAATCCAAGCCCAAAGCCAAGGGCAAAGCTGCCAAAGCAGAAAAACCCCCCAATAAGTCTCTTCCAGTTGACGCTCGCAGTGTAAAAGATGTCCGTTCTATGAACCATGTCATAACCACCCTTGCCAGACAAATAATCAACTCAATCCGTGAAAATAAAAGCGTCACTTCTGTAAATAAAAAGTACATTGTGGAGGCGGCGGAGGAAATTGCCTTAGCCGCCGACATCTATCTTGAGTCTATTTTGGAGCCTGGCAATTTTGATCCGCCGCCCGATACGCCGGCTCCTGCTCCACCTCCTGCACCCCTGGATGGCACTGGTTTAAAAACGGAGATCGCTACAGTTATGCGAGAAGAAATGGAGAAACTTAAGTCCGAATTAAAAGAACAATTGTCGTCAAGTTCTGGCCCCTCGTATGCACAGGTTGCATCGAATAACCCCCAGTCACCCCCTGTAAAGTCCCCCAAATCCCAGTATAAACCCGCCATAGTGGTTTCCCCTCTCGAATCCTCTGACAGCAAGCAAGAAACCATCAATAAATTTAAGAAAAGTATCTCGTTTAGAAATAAAAATTACGCTCCCACCAATGTTAAAGTATTGTCCAACAATAAAGTCAGAGTTGAGTTTATTAACGAGTCCCAATGTCAGGAAACTCTGAACCACCTGAAGGAGTCTACCATAGTAACTGCCGAACCGGCCAAAAAGCTTCGCCCCATGCTCATCCTCAAGGGAGTGTCAAAAGACATCCCCCTTGAGGAATTGTCCTCAGTCGTAATCCAACAAAATCCTACACTTGCAAATTTAACCATTGAGCCAGAAGATTTCAAACTTAGATTCCGCAGAAACAACAATAGAAATCCTAATTTATATAACGCCGTTTTTATTGTAAGTCCAGCCGTGTGGCGCGAAGCGACAAACCTGGGGAGGCTAAATGTAGACCACCAGCAAGTCTTTGTGGGGGATTTCTCTCCGTTTATGCAGTGTTATAAGTGTCTGCAGTTCGGTCATATCAGCAAAAACTGTGTGTCCGACTGCAGGCCTTGTTCACACTGCTCCGAAAAAACCCATCAGGTTGAAAATTGTCCGCACATCAGCAATACTCCTGTTTGTTTCAACTGTTGTAAATATAACGCAAAAACCAATAGTCATTTAAATACCAACCACTCCGCTACATCTGTTAATTGTCCAACCGTCCAGTACATTACTAACCAGTTAAAGTGTAAAATTGATTACGGTTTATAATTTTGTCTATTAATAATGTTCTATTTATATATATACTCCCCTTTTTGAAATTTTTAAGTCACTTAGAGTTTTATCTTTATTTGTTATATTATATTCAAGTAATTGTATTTTCTGTTATAAAAAATTGTGTCTCAAATATATTTGTGTCTTATTGTCGTAAAGATTGTGTCTATAAATAAAATTGTCATCTAAATTTGTCTTCTGAAATATTGTGTCTTAAAAAATCTTGTTGAAAATCTAAAAGTATGTTCCTTAAATAAATTTCTTGTCAGTTTTTAAAGTTAAAAAGAAAAATAAGTTATGAAAATAAAATATGTCAGGCATGTCTGCGCAACCGACCCCGGCCGCCCGTATACATTAGCGAGGACTGCGGTTGGAAGCGTTGACTGGCGTTTGTAATAAAAAAATTAAAGTCAAGGGATTCAACTCCCAAAAAAAAAAAAAAAAAAACCTAACCTAACCTAACCTAACCTAACCTAACCTAACCTAACCTAACCTAACCTAACCTAACCTAACCTAACCTAACCTAACCTAACCTAACCTAACCTAACCTAACCTAACCTAACCTAACCTAACCTAACCTAACCTAACCTAACCTAACCTAACCTAACCTAACCTAACCTAACCTAACCTAACCTAACCTAACCTAACCTAACCTAACCTAACCTAACCTAACCTAACCTAACCTAACCTAACCTAACCTAACCTAACCTAACCTAACCTAACCTAACCTAACCTAACCTAACCTAACCTTTTTTTTTTTTTTTTTTTTTTTTTTTTTTATTTTTTTTTTTTTTTAACGTGAGGAAATCCTGTTACGGATACCGGCCCGAGTGGGGACTCGAGCGGGTTATGTGGGACTCGGACGGCAGATGTTAGGCCGTCCCCATACCCACTAAAACCTCACGGTGCTCCTCCTCGACCGCCACTGGCCGCAAGACGCGGGGACAATAATCTTCCGCGAATCGCGGCGGCGGGAGCCAGCAAAGGCACGTCGCGGAGTCAAGGGTGTGTGGGCACCCTCGACGGCCTGCTCGGAGTAGCGCGCGGGAGCAACCTGCGCGCGACTACTCGGGCCAGGTTGGTAGGCGGCCAGCTTCCCCAAGCTGACCGCCCTCTGGCACATTAGGGCGGAAGGCGGCGATCGTGAGCCGCCCTCCGGCGACCCGGTCTCTTACGGCGGATGGCGAGTTCGGCAATAGCCTCCCTCGCCCGTTCCGCCGACTCCTTCTCGAGCACCACTGCCTCGCAGAAGGAGGAGACCGCATCCCACGACGTCTCGCTGCCGGCCATGGCCTTGACCACGGCCGGCAGGGAGAGGTCGTCCCCTATGACGTCGCGCAGAGCGCGACGTTGAGACGCCCAGGCAGTGCACACCTCCAACGTGTGCTGGGCCGTCTCGTCGAGGCAGTCGTCGCAGTGGTGGCAGCGAGCGTCGGGCTCCCTCCCGGCGATCCGACACAGGTAACCCCCGAAGCAGCCATGCCCCGTGAGTACCTGCGTCGTGCGGAAGGTTAGGACGCCGTGACGCCGCGCTAACCACTGGCGGAAGACTGGACGAACAGCCTCGATCGTCAACCGGCCGGCAGATGGTGTCGCCAGCCGGGATTCCCACACTTTCAACGCGGCTTCCCGCTCCTCCTCCGTGCGCACTGGGCTTGCCGCGGCCCCGGACGCGAGGCCCCGACGCCGGCAATAGACCGACGCCAGAGACGTCGCGTCCAGGTCCCACGGCACGACTCCGGCCAGCACGCACGCCGCCTCGCCGGAGATGGTCCGATACCCCCGTATCGCCCGGATGGCCATCACCCTCTGCGCACGTCGCAGCAGGGCGATGTTGTGCCGATCCAGGGCGTCCGCCCATACGGGAGCGCCGTAGAGGGCCATCGATCGGACCACTCCGGTGTACAGCCTCCGGCTCGAGGCGCTCGGCCCGTCGACATTGGGCAAAAGGCGCGCCAATGCCGACGCCGTCTTTAACAGTTTCGGGGCCAAGGATGTAAAGTGGCCCCGGAAACTCCACCGACCGTCCAGAACAAGTCCGAGGTACTTCATGCTCCTCTTGACATCTATTCTGATGCCACCGACGACGATGTGGGCATCTGCTGGTGGGCCCTTTCGAGGAGCATGGAAGTATAATGCCTCAGACTTGTTCAGGGCAACCTCCAAACCTAACCTCCTAATACGACCAACGACGTCGGCCACCCCGGCCGTTGCGAGCATTGCAGCCTCGCGATAAGTCCTCTGCTGCGCCAAGACCAGCGTATCATCGGCGTAGCAGAGGACTTCAACTCCTCGTAGGGTGTCGCCTCTTAACACCCAGTCGTACCCGATGTTCCACAGGAGTGGACCAAGAACCGAGCCCTGTGGAACACCGCACGACACTTCATACTCCTCCCATCCTCCTCCAGGAGCCGGAAAGGTCACAGACCTCCCGGACAGGTAAGCCCCGATGACGCGGCGCAGGTATTGAGGCACACGGTGATAGGAAAGTGCCTCCTCAATGCAGGGCCAGGGCAGGGAGTTGAAGGCGTTGGCGATGTCTAAAGACACCGCCAAGACTCCATCGCCCCGGGCCACCGCATCCTGCGCATGGGACTTCACCTTCAGTATGGCATCCACCGTCGAGCGCCCACTGCGGAAACCATACTGCTGGTCCGAGAGGTTTGGACCTGTCCGCTCCAAGTGGTGTTGCAACCTCCTCGTCACAACACGCTCGAAGAGTTTGGCGATCTCGCTCAAGAGCACGATTGGCCTGTAGGCAGAGGCTGAATCCGCCGGGCGACCCTCCTTCTTAATGAGGACTAACCTGCCTGTCTTCCACCGCTGTGGAATTATGGCTTGAGCCAGACAGGCAGTGAATAGCCCTCGCACTCTGGGCCCAAGGATCTTAAGGGCCAGAGTTAACGCCCTCCCGGGAACGCCATCAAGGCCAGGTGCGGTGCTCTTGCCGCGAGATCGGCGAACTGCCTCCTCGAGCTCCTCCTCCTCCACCTGTGGTGCGACACTGTCCTCCTCCTCCTCTTGCGGTGCAGGGCGGGCCATAGATGGTGATGAAAAACTGGCCCGCTGCGGGAATAGTGACGACAGAACCCCTCGGAGGACATCCGGTTGGAGTGTCTGCGTCAGGGGTGGAGCCCAAGCCCGTAGCTTGCCAAGTACCATACGGTAAGGCGTGCCAAACGGGTCTTGGTCTATCCCCGCAATCATCTGGTCGTGCGACTCGCCTTTCACACGACCGATTTCTTCCTGCAACCGCGTTCTCGCCTCGACATACAACTGGTACAGACGATCCTCCTCCTCCCGAACCTTCTGTACCCGCCTGCGATAGTGGCTGTACTGGCGTCTCGCGACAACACAGATGTTACGCAGTTGCGCGACCTCCCACGACCACCAGTACACTTGCCGCCGTTGTGGACGGCGCCTGGAACGGGGCATTGACGCGTCACAGATACGCGTCAGCGCCCCCTGCGCCCAGGATGCAGCGTCTTCTGCAGACGCCAAGCTCTGGGGCAGCCAGGATTCCACTATCGCGGCCTCCTCCAACAATTGCCTGTCGAGGCGACCCAATTGCCACCGCGGTCCGCACTCTCGCGAGGTTGGACTGGGGGTTGGTTGCACCGCTGAATGTGTGGAGATCTCGTATAAGATGTAGAGATGATCCGAGAGAGTCTCCACATCATCCAGCACTCGCCAACCCCGAACACGACGCGCTAAGGCCGGGCTCGCGAACGAAACGTCCACGACGGATCCGCCCAGCCTTCGCACGCACGTGTTCTTCGTCCCCCGGTTGAGTACAGACAAACCGGTGGCAACCACCCACTCGGACAGAGTCACACCACGTACATCCGTCGTTGCGGAGCCCCACACGCTGGACTTCGCGTTGAGATCGCCCGCGACCAACACCTCCGCCGGACGAAATCGTTCTACCATTTCCCCCAATCGAATGAGAAACTCTTCAAACTCCGCAAGAGTTCGATTGGGGGAAAAGTAGACCCCTACGACAACTAGGTCTCCGACAAGCGCCGCGACACATCCCGCACCCCTCTCAATACGCGAGAAAGGCGGAGAGCCCGCGGCGACCTGGGTGATCAAAGCCACCACCCCGGTGTTGTCGGCGACCCAGTTATCTCTGTTGGGAACGCTGTAGGGCTCCGAAACAACCGCCACATGTATCGACCACTGCGCCAAGCTTTGGACCAATAAGTCTTGGGCTCTGGCACAGTGGTTGATGTTCGCCTGCAGAACTCGTTCAGCCATTATTAAATGAGCATAGGCTGCTCCTCCGCAACCCTAGGCTGGGCTTCAGGTTGGGCTTGATCTGTAGGTCTCGCCGTCTTCCCTCTCCCTCCTTTCCTGCGCTTAGATTGCGCGCAGATTTTGGCGCATGCTGCACTGCCGGCTAAGTGGCCCGACGGTCGTTGCGCATCCTCGCACGCTGGGCAGTGTGGTGTATCTGAGCACGTGGCTTGTTTGTGCCCAGGACGCCCACATCTAAAACAATGTGAGCTCCGGTCTACACCGCTGCACTTAGCCGCCACATGGCCCGTTTCGTGGCAGCGGAAGCAACGCAGAACCCGCTGCTGTAACAGCGTCACTTTCGCCGACACGAAACCCACTAGCAGGCGGCCTCCGCTCACCTTCTTGGCAGCTGCCACCGGACAACGCACCCAGGCCGTGCCGAGTCCAGCACGGTCACGCCGAACCTCTCCGACCTTGATGGCACCAACGTCGCAGCCACCAACTCTGCTGACGGCTGCCGCGACCTCCTCGGACGTCACCGAATCGTCCAGCCCACTCACTCTGAGCTCTGCGCATTTGGTGGGCCTTGAGACTTGGACCTCGCTCTCGTCCAGGACGCTCCGCAATTTTTGCGCAAGAGCATCCGCCTTGTCGCCCGAGTTGAGCCCCGGGATTTCCAGTAGCCTCGCGCCAGTTGAGGCTACTCGGAATCTCATATCCGAGATGTTCATCTCCCCGAGGTCAACCTTGGCCTTCAGCTGGGTGAGCACCTGACTATAGGTCAGGTTGCTCTCAGCAGCGCTGGGTTGGAGCTTTAGCGCTACTACAGCAGACCGCGGCTGTCTGAGCTTTGGGGCTTTTGGCGCTTTCGGCGCTTTTGGCACTTTTGCCCCCGCTCCTCTCTTAGATTGCTGCTGAGCAGCAGGAACAGCCTTCTTTTTGCTGCCTTTCCTGGCAACCACGTTCCACCCTTCTGACAAGTCAGCTGGCGCAGGCGGAAGTGGACGTGGCTGCGGGGCTTCCGGCACTGAGGTCTTTTTGCCCTTCCCCTTCCCCTTGCCATGGTTTGCAGGCTTCTGGCCCCTTGTCGAGGCAGGATTGGCGGGAGCTACCAGCGTAGTTGTCGCTGTCGCCTCTGTTCTCGCCGATGTTGTGGCGGTCTCCTTTGGCGAACCCTTTGACGCCGCAAGCGGGGGACGCATACTCCTCTCCGGAAGAAGCCGGTTCTCCAGGCCTTCTATCCGGGCGCTCACCATCGTTCCGATCTCCAGCATGATGGAGCGCTTCAGCTCGTCGGAACACCCTGGCTGAGTCTTGCCAGAGGTAGGGACTCCTTGGCTCCTTTGCGCTTGAAGGTCAGCCCGTAAAAGACTGACCTCTTTGCGTAGCTCAGACATCTCATTGCGCAGCTTGGTGTTGTGAGCGCGCAACTGAGCCACCTCTTCCGTCGCTGTACGCTGAGCCAATTCGTCCACAGCCATTCCTATAGCCCTTGCCGCCTGCTTCAGGGCCTTGGTGAAGGTTCCTTTTAGGTTGCCTGATGTGCTGGCAACCTTTCTTATGACCGCTAGACTGTCCACCACCTGATTTTGCAAGTCGGATGCGAGTACGGCCTCATCCTGCTCTTTTTCGGACGGCAGACTCATGTCCGAGAGCCTGGAGTTAGCCCTGGCCAGCACGGCCGCAGCGCCATCCGACACCTCCTGCTCTGATCTCAGCAGCAACTCCCTCTTTTCTGCCTCACTGAGCCCTTTCCCCCTTCTCTTGGCGACCATCTTTGGCGCCGGTCTATCCCTCTCTCCTTCTCCAGAGGACCCTGACTGGTCACTCGGCTTCCGAGGTCTTTTCCGCCTGTCCTTTAGATATTGTGCCCGCGTCTTCGACCTCTCCGACACCATTGACACAAAACTCTCGGTATCTGAGTCCTTAGACTCCGACGCTCCCCATAACCGTCCATATGATGACACGGACCCTCGTCTCGACCTGACACTACCCACAGTCGACATCCCGTCACCAATATCCAATCTGGTCAGAACCACCCTTGGCTCCTTCCACACTCCTATATTCCGACCATCTCCGACTGACCCCTCCGCGACGACACTCGACACAGACACTCTCCGATGTTCACCCTGTGACGCCGCAACAACACCAACGACTTCCTCCTCACCGAGCTCAACCACTCCGCCCGTGTTTACCTCCACAACAACTCCTCCCTTCTTCTCCTCCACAACTCCGCCCATCTCGGGCCCTTCCCCCTCAACACAATGACAACAGGTGCCCCCCCCAGATTCGGTGGGCTTGCGTGCCGTAGCACGGAGGGATTCTCCGACTCCCGAAAGAGTGGTACCCTCCTGGGGTAATATATAATTGGTAGTTGTCATCATGTTCGTCTTGCTGCTCCACAGCTTCGGCTTTTCTGTCGGGGTGTGCTCCCCTAGGCCGTGTCCATAACAATGGACTAAAGGCACGCCCATGCCTGCTGGTTTTGGTCCGCGCCGGGAATATAAGTTCCCGGTCCACTCGCCCGCAAGTGCGAGTGGTTTCCCCTATCCGCCACCCGGGGGACGCGCCCAGTAGGAGTCCAGCAACTCCCGTGGGAACCTAACCTAACCTAACCTAACCTAACCTAACCTAACCTAACCTAACCTAACCTAACCTAACCTAACCTAACCTAACCTAACCTAACCTAACCTAACCTAACCTAACCTAACCTAACCTAACCTAACCTAACCTAACCTAACCTAACCTAACCTAACCTAACCTAACCTAACCTAACCTAACCTAACCTAACCTAACCTAACCTAACCTAACCTAACCTAACCTAACCTAACCTAACCTAACCTAACCTAACCTAACCTAACCTAACCTAACCTAACCTAACCTAACCTAACCTAACCTAACCTAACCTAACCTAACCTAACCTAACCTAACCTAACCTAACCTAACCTAACCTAACCTAACCTAACCTAACCTAACCTAACCTAACCTAACCTAACCTAACCTAACCTAACCTAACCTAACCTAACCTAACCTAACCTAACCTAACCTAACCTAACCTAACCTAACCTAACCTAACCTAACCGAAAGTGTTAAAAAACCACAAAAAAAAAAAAAAAAAAAAAAAACTGTGTTTTACTTAGTGAAATAGACACAAATTATAGTAATAAGTGTTTTAAAAATAGTAAATTATTTAATATTGTGCTGAACTACCACATAGGGTAAAATAGATAATTACTCTATGTTATTACATAAAAACTATTAATATTGGACAATTATTTTTGAAATAACCGGAGGTTAAAGTTGAACTTTGTGTTAAAGTGCCCCTAAAAAATCAGTTTTTCGCGTGCGGCGGGAAAACAAGCGCTATTACCCCACTTTTTTATTTTACTAACTAGTGTATATTAATGTTGTCCATGTTTTGATAAAGTTTCAAATTTTTCCAACTCTCCGTTTTTAAGATATTAGCGTTTTTTGTGAAACTGGTCTCGCCGCTCGTTTCTAAACGGAGAGTCGCAGAGTGTCTTGTTATATATCAAAAGAAGCGCCTTGATGAGACATTTAATAATCCGTTTTAAAAGTGAAAATCCGGTGAAAAGTTTTTGAGTTATTAAGGAAAAACCCGGATAAAGGACAAATTTCATCAAAAAATTAAGTTTAAAGGTCAGTAACAAAAAATTTAAAGCGACAACCCCATAGTTTTATTATATTAACGTAAAGACAATTTAATAAAGAACATTTTTGCAAAGTTTCGTGATTCTAAGACTAAAAATAAAAAAGTTATACAGATAACCTCCTTAAAAACAACACGTGGTAGTAAATAACACGTGGTGGCTCGTTTTTAAACGGAGAGTCGCAGAGTGTTGTGCTATACATCAAAAGAAGTGCATTAGTGAGATATTTAATAATCTGTTTTAAAAGTTAAAATCCGGTGAAAAGTTTTTGAGTTATTAATGAAAAACCCGGATAAATGACAAATTTCGTGAAAAAATTAATTTTAAAGGTCAGTAACGTAAAATTTAAAGTGACAACCCCATAGTTTTATTACATTTACATAAAGACAATTAAATAAAGAACATTTTTGCAAAGTTTTATGATTCCCAGACTACAAATAAAAAAGTTATTCAAAATATATTTAAAAACACCACGTGGTAGCAAAACAGGAAGTGCGGCTCGTTTTTAAACGGAGAGTCGGAGTGAGTGCTCACATATATCAATAGACGCGGAGTGCTTTTATAGTGTAGAAACTGTAAACAGACCGGATATAAAGTGTTTATTTCGCAAAATATCGGGGAAAAACCAGACAATCACGCAGATTCATTTACTTTACATGTAATTATTTCCAAAATTTCATTTAGAACTTAAAATTTTTATTTTGTAAATTAGTAGCTTAATTAACCATAAATACTTGTGCAAAATTTCAGTGAGTTATATATAATAGTTGTTGAGATATTTCCATCACAAATCTTAATGGCAGTGATAGACTCAGTTAAATTATAATAAAACAGCATCTTCGTAATTTAAATATATTCCTGTGGGTCGATCCTGGTAAAACTTGGTATAGATAATTTTTTAGACATAAGATACCATTTGGAAAAAGTCCCATCAAAATCAGTGCATAAATAAAAAAGTGAATTTTAAAATCAGAACACGCAACGCATATTTTGTTAAAGCTCCGCTACTTAGGCTGTGGCATCGTCGCTCCGCTGGGCCCCGTCACCTACCACAGTGTTAGTTTTAGTGATTGTTTGCAGAGCGCCAACAACTATTTGTCTTTTTCTTTTTGTATTTATTATTTAATAATTTATGTGTAACTATAATTAATATATTAGAATAATTCATAGTGTATTTATAGTATTATGTTATATGTGTTAAACTTTAAAATATTTTAGAATTTTGATATTATAAATTGTATACATAATTTACTCGTTGTATTTTATTTTATTTTTATATTATTTTATATTACTTTTATTTTAGTTAATATAAGATATTTAGAATAGTATAGTATTGTATAAGTTAATATTATATAGTACAGTAAATAATTTTAATTTAATTTAGTTTATTCCTATTTTGCTTAAGGTTTAAATATTATAGTGTAAGGACATATTGAGGCGCCCTGTACCACAGTTAGTGTAACTGTTTACTTAACTTAACCTGTCTTTTTTTTTTGTATTTATTATATTTTATTATCCACATAATGGATTATAAAAAAATGTTTCGTTCGTCTTCAGAGAAAAATAAAAAGACTTCGTCTCAGTCTCCTTCAGAGGCTGGGACAAGCGTTCAAGAAAGTAACGTTCCCATATCTAGTGCTACTCAGGCGACCGACAGTAGGTGTAGCTCCCCAGATCTCGACTCCCTTCTCTTGACAATGACCCCGGAAGGCGAAACGGATGATACTATCATCGCATCATCTCAGGCCAAATCGAAGCCTAAAACTAAGAAGGCCGATAAATTAGAACGCAGGCCCCTTCCAGCGCGCGCAACGTCGGTCGTAGATGTCCGCTCTATGAGCGATGTTATCAACAAACTGGCCAGACAAATCATACAGGCAGTCCACGAGAATAGAAGTGTTACCTCCATCAATAAAAGATTTATAATAGAAGCCGCCGAAGAAATAGGCATAGCTGCAGATGCATATCTAGAGTCCCAAGTAGAGCCCCAAAATTTCGTTTCCCCTCCAGTTCCGGCGGCTTCCGCAGCTCCAGTTGTTGATAACGTCGTTCTTAGGGAGGAGATCGTCTCTGCCATGAGGGAGGAGATTTCTAAATTAAAATCAGAGCTCAAAGAGGAACTCACCTTAAGTGTTGGTGCCTCCTACGCTCAGGTAGCTGCTGCCAAGCCTCCCCCGCCCTCCGAGAAGTCCCCCAAATCGACGTATAAGCCGGCCATTGTTGTCTCTCCTATCGTAGAATCTGAAAATAAAAAAGAAACTATTAGTAAATTCAAAAAAAGTGTCTCCTTTCGCGAGAAAAGCTTTGCGCCCACACGGGTTAAAGCTATCTCTAAAAATAAAATTAGGGTTGAATTTCATAACGAGACTCAATGTCATGAAACGCTCGATTTACTTAAAGCATCAACCATCGTTAACGCCGAACCTGCAAAGAAACTCCGTCCAATGTTCATCCTCAAGGGGGTGTCCACGGACATTCCTCTTGAGGATTTGACATCCATAGTTGTCCAACAGAATCCCTCCATTAAACAAATTATTAAAGAACCAGATGATTTAAAACTTCGATTCAAACGTAACAATAATAAAAATCCTAACTTATATAATGCCGTCTTCATCGTAGCCCCGCCTGTGTGGCGAGAAGCTATTCATCTCGGTCGGTTGAATGTTGACTATCAACAAGTCTTTGTGGGGGACTTTTCCCCGTTCATTCAGTGTTACAAGTGTCTGCAGTTCGGGCATGTCAGTAAAAACTGCCAGTCCGACTGCACACCTTGTTCACACTGTGCTGAAACGTCTCATCAAGTAGCCGAATGCCCACACTCCCTAAGTAACTCTACCCCTAATTGTTTTAACTGTTCAAAATACAACCGGAAAACTAACAGTAAATTAAATACGGAACACTCAGCCACCTCATCCAATTGTCCAACAGTCCAATACATGATAGGTCAAATTAAATGTAAAATAGATTTTGGAATATAAATAATTGATTATGTGTACTTTGTTTCTTGTAATTGTTTAAATCTTTATCATCCTCTTTTAATTTGTATAAACTTAGTTTTAAAAATGCGCCTTTCAATTAATATATACAACGATGTGTTATCAAACTCGTAGTTATTCAAATATAATATTAGGTAAAAAACTCGTTCTGTTATCTATTGTAATAATATTCGTTATAAAAATGCTCTTAAAAAATTGTGTCTAAAAATACTATTGTTATAAAAATTGTTGATTGTCTATAATATAATATTGTAGTTATTTAAGTTGTCTTGTGGCAAAATGTGTCTCAATTTTATGTAAAATATGTCATAAAAATGTAAACCTTTTGGTAAAAATGTCACATAAGTCTGTAACAAAAGTTAAAAAGTACATAAAGTTCTGTATAAAGATAATGTAAGTCCAACATGTCTGCATGACCGACCCCGGCCGCCCGTATACATTAGCGAGGACTGCGGTCGGAAGTGCAGTCTGGAATAAGTAATAAAAATCAATGTAATGGGATTCAACCCCCAAAAAAAAAAAAAAAAAAAACCTAACCTAACCTAACCTAACCTAACCTAACCTAACCTAACCTAACCTAACCTAACCTAACCTAACCTAACCTAACCTAACCTAACCTAACCTAACCTAACCTAACCTAACCTAACCTAACCTAACCTAACCTAACCTAACCTAACCTAACCTAACCTAACCTAACCTAACCTAACCTAACCTAACCTAACCTAACCTAACCTAACCTAACCTAACCTAACCTAACCTAACCTAACCTAACCTAACCTAACCTAACCTAACCTAACCTAACCTAACCTAACCTAACCTAACCTAACCTAACCTAACCTAACCTAACCTAACCTAACCTAACCTAACCTAACCTAACCTAACCTAACCTAACCTAACCTAACCTAACCTAACCTAACCTAACCTAACCTAACCTAACCTAACCTAACCTAACCTAACCTAACCTAACCTAACCTAACCTAACCTAACCTAACCTAACCTAACCTAACCTAACCTAACCTAACCTAACCTAACCTAACCTAACCTAACCTAACCTAACCTAACCTAACCTAACCTAACCTAACCTAACCTAACCTAACCTAACCTAACCTAACCTAACCTAACCTAACCTAACCTAACCTAACCTAACCTAACCTAACCTAACCTAACCTAACCTAACCTAACCTAACCTAACCTAACCTAACCTAACCTAACCTAACCTAACCTAACCTAACCTAACCTAACCTAACCTAACCTAACCTAACCTAACCTAACCTAACCTAACCTAACCTAACCTAACCTAACCTAACCTAACCTAACCTAACCTAACCTAACCTAACCTAACCTAACCTAACCTAACCTAACCTAACCTAACCTAACCTAACCTAACCTAACCTAACCTAACCTAACCTAACCTAACCTAACCTAACCTAACCTAACCTAACCTAACCTAACCTAACCTAACCTAACCTAACCTAACCTAACCTAACCTAACCTAACCTAACCTAACCTAACCTAACCTAACCTAACCTAACCTAACCTAACCTAACCTAACCTAACCTAACCTAACCTAACCTAACCTAACCTAACCTAACCTAACCTAACCTAACCTAACCTAACCTAACCTAACCTAACCTAACCTAACCTAACCTAACCTAACCTAACCTAACCTAACCTAACCTAACCTAACCTAACCTAACCGAGTCTGGGCCGAGCTCGCGTCGAGAACGCACGCGTCCGCGGCCTCCCAGGCCAGTTAACGCCTTAGTTATGACAATAAAAATCACAAGTTAAGAACTTTTTATCGTATAAAGTCGTGAAATGTGTCAAAAGAAGCGCGCTTAACTCAGCTACGTGTCTGTGAAAAAATTATAAAAATCGATTTAGTGAAAGTGCCAAAAAACCTCAAAAAACTGCGTTTTTATAAGTGAAATAGACACAAATTTAGGAAATAAGTGTTTTAAAAATAGTGTTTCTTTACGTATCGTTATGAACTATCACATAGGGTAAAATACAAAGTTCCCCGTTATTTATACATAAAAATTATGTAAATCGGATAAGTACTTTTCACATAACCGGAGGTTAAGTTTGAAATTTGCGTAAAAGTGTGCCTAAAAAATCGGTTTTTTGCGTGCGGCGGGAAAATAAGATCTTTTACCCCACTTTTTTTATTTTACTAAGTAATAGATATAGTTCCCCTCCATGTTTTGACAATTTTTTATATTTATCCAACTCTCCGTTTTCAAGATATTTGTGTTTTTAGTGAAATTGGACTCGCCGCTCGTTTCGAAACGGAGAGTTACAGAGTGTTGTGTCATATATCGATAGATGCGCCTTGGTAAGGCCTTTTAGAATCTGTTTTAAAATTGAAAATCCGTTGGCAAAATCGGGAGATAATTGAGAAAAACCCGGAAAATGAACAATTTTTATCAAAAATTTAATTTCAAAGGACTAATACGCAAAAATTCAATCGATGACCCCATATTTTTATAATTCTTTCCTATAGACAATATAATCAAGAACAATTGTGCAAAGTTTTGTAATTTTTGAAGTGTAAATTTAGAAGATATTAAGGATTTTCCAAATAATAGTAGAAACCGGACGTGCGGCTCGTTTTTGAACGGAGAGTCGGAGAGAACGGACATATACATTGATCGACGCGGAGTGTTTCCCTTGTACAAAATCTGCAAACAGACTGAAAATAGTGTATTTAGTTAGAGAGTTATCGGGAAAAAACTAGTAAATTACAAGTGATAATAAACTTTAAGTGTTAATATTCTCAAAAATTTCAATCAGGACCTAACAATTTTTTTATACAATTCAATAGCCTAGTTATCAGTGAACACCTGTGCAAAATTTCATTTCATTATATAAAGTAGATTCTGTGATATCCGAGTTGCTACACTTTCTGGTAAGTGACAGACTTCATTAAAATAGGAAAACTATATTATCGCAGTTTTAAATACTTTCCCGTGTGTCGATTCTGGTGGAAATCGGCAGAGATCATTTTTTGGTCGCAAGCTACCTTTTGGAAAAAGTCCCACCAGAATCCAACAATAAACAAAAAAGTGAAAATCAAAATCGAAACTCGTAACGTAATTTTTGCTAAAAGTGTCGTTCATAGTCTGTGTCACCCAAGCTATGCAAGGCATAGCCCGCGACCACAGTGTATAGCAGATAGAGACTCTAAGCAGTGTGCCAATACTATTAATTTTTTTTACATTTTTGTTTTAATTATATATATATAATTGTTAATAATATATTAGAATAAGATTTAAAATACAGTGTAATGCGATTTATGTTAAATATCATAATAATTAGTAACATTGCTCTATATATTTGCATATAAGTTTCGATAAATATAACTTTTATAACTATAATTGATTTTAAAAAAGACATTTTTAACATTATAATTCTAAGTAAATACATATAATTTGAATTTTTACAGTCAGTCTGATAAATAATAAATATATATAAATACTAAATAATCATAGTGTATACACTGTGACAATCACGCCATACTCTCCTTAGTACAGGGACCGGCCGTGGCATCTTGTACAACAGGGAATTTAGCTTAAATTTTATAGTATAGGGACTGGTCGTGGTACCTTGTAGTACAGGGAATTTTATTATATTTAAGTTCTGTTGTATTTAACTTTTAATTTGTTTTGCTTTGCTTGGTATATATGTTTAATATAGTATAAGTATAGTTTAGGTTTATGTACGTTTGTATATTATATAAGAGGGTAAAAATAATAATAGGAAATAATTTTAGTTTATATAAATTTGAATATTAATATATAACTACATTACATATATAACTACATACATATATAAGTTTTATCTTCATAAAATTTTAGTAAGTAAACATATAAAATTTGAAATTCATTACTTAGTCTAATATTTAACAGGAATAAATATTATAGTATAGGGACAGGTAGTGGCACCCTGCACTAAATATTATCGTATAGGGGCCGGTTGTGACAACTTGTACTACAAAGAATTTATCATATTTTACTTTTGACTTATTTTTGCTACATTTTGTTTTAATTTTATACACATAACTACCAATAATATACTAGAATAAGATATTAAGCACAGTGTCTTGCAATTTAGGTTAAATATTACAACAATTAGTAATTCTGCTCTATATATAATTTGTATATAATTTCCGATAATAGTTTTAAAAAGATATTTTTAATATTATAATAATAGTAAGTAAAAGTATATAATTTGAATTTCTACAGTTAATATATTAAATTCGAAATAAATATAAATGTTAGATAGTCATAGTTCACACGCTGTGGCAATCACACCATACTTACCCATTATAGTATAGGGACTGGCCGTGGCATCTTATACTAAAGAGAATTCATATTAAATATTATAGTGTAGGGACTTGTCGTGGCACCCTGCACTACAGAGAATTTTATTATATTTTATTTTTTAGATTTATTTTACTTTTACTTTACCTTGCGTAACTACATGTTTTATTTTAATATAATTATATAATTAGTTAATATTGTAACAGTCAAAATGATTCGCACGCCACCAAAACAGCGTAAATCTGACTCAGTCGCGAATACTATGGAAGTTTCAGTCGATCAACCTACCGGTTCTCAAGCATGTGCAGGTTCGGAATGTTCTGTGCAGGACGAGCTCTGCGCTAGCAGTGAGAGTCCAGACATCTCCCCTATGGTTCTGCAAATATCACCTGACATATCCCTCGACGACCAGTCGCAAAAGCAGCCTAAGTCCAAAAGCAAAGCGTCCACTGCTCTTAAAGCAGACAAACCTCTCCCGGCTCTTGCAAGTTCTGTCCATGATTTGGCTTCATACAGTACCGTAGTAAACTCATTAACCACATCCATTATACACGCGGTAGGAGAGAACAGGAGTGTCACAACTACAAATAAAAAATTTATAATAACCGCTTCGTCGGAAATTAGAAAAGCAACAGACAACTTATTAAAAAGTTTATCTTCTTCGGAAGTGCTGCCGCCAGATAAGTCTGTCCCCCCACCTCCATCTCCATCTCTACCTCTACCTCCCTCCGATAATAATATAACCCTCAAACAGGAACTAGTCGCAGTAATGAGGGAGGAAATTAATAAATTAAAAACAGAACTCCAGTCAGACATAATTACAAAAAATACTACTACTTACGCTCAAATACTTACAAATAATAACACTAATAGCAGTAAATCCTCTTCCTCCACTAAAGCCGCCAAATCTGCATACAAACCCGCCATCGTAGTAACATCTAAAGAGAATGTTGCTTCTAAAAAAGACACAATAAATAATTTTAAAAAGAGTATAACTTTCCGCAACAAGAATTACGCGCCGGTTAGAGTTCAGCCGATATCCAAAAATAAAATACGCGTTGAGTTCCAAAATCAGGTACAATGCGAAGAAACGCTAGCCAACTTAAAAAATTCTGCAACTATTACAGCAGAACCAGCGAAAAAACTACGTCCTATGTTGATTCTAAAAGGAGTCTCCAACGATATCCCCATTGAGGAACTGGCTGGCATTATTAAACAGCAAAATAGTACAATAGAACAATTAGTTAATTCAGAGGATGATTTGAAACTTAAATTTAAAAGAAATAATAATAGGAATACTAACCTGTATAATGTGGTGTTTATTGTCAGTCCAGCGGTATGGCACGAAGCCACTCACCTAGGCAGGCTGAATGTGGACCACCAGAAAGTGTTCGTTGGTGAATTCTCCCCATTTATCCAATGCTACAGGTGCTTGCAGTTTGGGCATATCAGTAAAAACTGTACGTCCGACTGCCAGCCCTGCGCATACTGCGCCGACACTACCCACCAAGTCTCCAGCTGCCCGCACGCCACCTGCAAAATAAAGAAACCAAGTTGTTATAACTGTGTTAAATACAATAATACAAGTAAAACCGGTAACAAAGTAGACATAAACCATATTGCCACATCTACGAACTGTCCAACTGTTAAATACATGCAAAATCAAATAAAAACCAAAATAGATTATGGATATTAAAAATAAAAACAACAAGTTAAGTGATAATAAGATCAATAGTATTAAATTTATTCAATGTAACGTTGGACGTTCGTATGCATGGCAATACGAGTTTACAGAATACTTTGTTAAAGGTGGATTTGACGTGGGAATCATCAGTGAACCACATACAAGTAATGGAAACGAGATGAAAGGAATACCAGGATATTGTGTATTTCAAAATAGCGCGAACAATGATAGAGTTAAAGCTTGCATTATAATGAAACAAGGTCTTGGTTCACCGATGATGCTCACGCAGCATTCTACACCCAACATCAGTGTAGTGCAGCTGGGGATACGGGGTCGCAGATTGATAATCGCCAGTGTCTACATAGAGCCAGATCAAGACCATGGCAACACAATAGCTAAGCTGGAATGCTTAGCTAAAGACCTCAAAAGAGATTGGTTGATTGTCGGTGGTGACCTCAACGGTTGGCATACCTCCTGGGGTAGCCGTAAAAATAATAAGAGGGGTGATGAAATCAATAACCTGGTCACTTCAAACGATCTATTTGTATGTAACATAGGGGATACACCAACATATAAAACAATAACGCATGGTAAGATACGGTCCTCAATAATAGATTTAACAATAGTTTCTCCAAATATTGTGTCAAAATAATCGATTGGAATGTAAACCCACTAGCATGCCCATCATCAGACCACGAAGCCATCACATTTGACTTTGCAATTAGCCCCAAAAAACTTAATAAAAATAACAAAAAATCCACATTTAAATATAGCACGAATAAGGCAGACTGGGATAAATTTCATAATAAATTATCAGAAAATCTCAAGCACAACAATATGTTACAAATAAACTTAGAAAACGCTACAACAATTGAAATCGAGGAGTTTACCAAAAAATTTACTGTAATTATACAAAACACTTGTGACTCACTATTTACAAAAGAAAAAACGAATGGAGTCCTTCGTTCCTTGGTGGAACGAAGAACTCCAGTCGCTTTAAATTACAGGTCATTCACATGCATCATCGCATTCAAGATTTAGTCAAGAGTAAAAAACCGATTGTTAACGCTTTAAAAGAGCGCGAAGAAATTAAAAATAAATATGCCAATGCCATAAGTAACGCTTCGAGAGAAAATTTCAGAGACTTTTGTAGTCGGCAAGGCAAAGAGGATGTGTGGGCGGTCACTAACAGGCTTTTAAATCAACTGCAAAATATAAACCACCTTCTACTTTATCTTCAAACGGGGTTCACACTAAATCTAGTATAGACACAGCCAATCTTCTATTAAGCACTTTTTTCCCTGATGACACCCCTGATAAACTTTCCCAGCACTCCATAACTAGAAGTCTAATAAATATTACTCCTGACACTCCCGACGACCTACAATTTACAATAGAGGAGATTAACAATGCATTCAAATCAATGAGCCCTAAAAAAGCGCCTGGCCCTGATCACCTCACATCCGACATTTGCCATGCTGCATTTAACGTTTGCCCTATTTTAATTACCAAATTATATAATAGATGCCTCGAGATCTCATACTTTCCAGACATCTGGAAAATAGCTCATGTAATTGCGATTCCCAAACCTAACAAAACCAAATATGATGACGTCGCCTCTTACAGGCCAATTGGACTGTTAAATATTTTTGGCAAAATCTTGGAGAAGCTAATAGTAAACAGGTTGAACTATCATATGTACAAAAACAATTTAGATAATCCACGTCAATTCGGTTTCAAAGCACAAAAGTCCACAGTTGATGCTCTACATTCGGCTATAGATAAAATTAAATTAGCAATTAAAAATAAAAACCTTGTCCTCGCCGTCTCTCTAGATATAAAAGCAGCTTTTGATAACGCTTGGTGGCCAGCGCTACTCAAAAGATTAATACATATTAAATGCTATAAAAATATATATAAGCTTATTAAGAATTATTTATGCAATAGACTAGTTATTATTAACTTTGCGGACTCTTCTGCCTCAAAAGCCATGACACGAGGATGCATACAGGGCTCTGTGTGTGGTCCAGTCTTCTGGAACATCATATTGGACGAGCTTTTGGAATGTGATCTTCCAGAGGGCTGCCATATACAGGCATTCGCGGACGATGTGCTCCTTATAGTCGAGGCAAAATAATTTAGATAGCCTACAAACAGCCACAAATAGCGCCATAAAAATAATCACAGATTGGGGCGAAAATGTAAAACTAAATTTCGGTCCTGATAAAACGCAATTAATATCTTTTTCCAAAAAAGCCAAAAAAGCAGTTATTAAGTTTAATAATATAGTAATTAAGCACCAAACAGAGGTAAAAGTGTTGGGAGTTATAATAGATAATAAATTAAATTTCATTAAGCATGTCAATCAAGCAATACATAAAGCACAAAATATATATAAAAGGCTCTGCATTTTCACCGCTCCAACCTGGGGAATACATAGCGAGAATATATCCATAATTTATAGGCAGGTTGTTCAACCCATAATCACGTACGCTGCAGGTATTTGGGTACAGCAGTCAAATACAAAACCGTCGTAAATAAATTAAATTCATTCCAAAGAGGATTCGCCATACGCGAAATCAAGGGTTTTAGAACCATCTCAACCGTAGCAGCCATAGCATTAGCCAATCAGACCCCTCTTCATCTAAAAATATTGGAAGTGCAGACCATAGAAAATACTAGAATCAATAGAACAAGTTGTTTCCTCCCTACTGATTTAAATTTGCAAACACCTACGTGCCCCAAGTTTCTTCTTCATCCAGCACAAAAGGTAAATGTTAATATATACAGCGCAAAGAACCAAAATGAAATAGACGAGATTACAATACAATCAACGGTTAAGATTTACACAGATGGAAGTAAAGACCAGGAAGGAAAGTAGGAGCAGCCGTGGTCATATATCGAGAACAAAACTCCAAAACTGTGCTTAAATTGAAACTTCATTCCAGCTGCTCGGTGTTTCAAGCGGAACTATTCGCACTGGAGCGAGCAGTGGAATGGTATCAACAAACACGCATCTCGAGCAGGTTTCAATTTTATCTGATTGCATGTCGGCGCTTCACGAGATAAGCAACCCTAACTCCACCAATAGCTTTGTAGTTAAAATACACAAGTACATTAAATCGTCACATAGCCAAATCACCTTCGTATGGACTAAAGCACACTCAGGGATACTAGGAAATGAAGAGGCGGACCTAGCAGCCAAAGCTGCGGCACAATTACACAAACAACCGGACTTTTGTGAATTCCCAATTAGCTACGTAAAAAGTAAAATAAAAGACCAAAACCTTATTGAACATAATAACATTTTATACAAGCTCTGCACAGGGTGAAATAACCAGAAAATGGTTTCCAGATTTGGCTGCCATCTCAAAATTTTACAGCTACTGCACACCTTCATTTTATAATACACAAATCTTAACAGGTCATTCCTTCTCTAAGCAGTATTTACATAGATTTAAAATTACAAATGACAACAAGTGCCCCTGCAATGCGGATTAAAATCCAAACCATAGAGCACCTCCTCAAAGAATGTCCATATTATAGTTTACACAGATCAAATCATGAACTAACTTGCCAATACTTCAATGTCGATCCGTACATAACATCCGAGCTTGCACAGCATCCTGAAACTGTAAATTCATTTAATTTATACTCTAAACAAATTATAAGTTCATTAAAAGAACTTAACAAAAACATAAAGCGCGAATCGGACTTGACACATTTCTAAAAATAATAACTGTAAATAAACTGTACATACATAAATAATTGTATATAACTTTAGAATTAAGTTAAGTTTAAGTATCTGTAAGTTAGGTTAACAATTGTATATATATTAATAAAAAAAAAAAAAAAAAAAAAAAAAAAAAAAAAAAAAAAAAAAAAAAAAAAATTCGAAAAAGAGAAAAGATTATACTTTCCTATATTCATATACATATATATATATATAGTGACAAAAAAAAAAAAAAAAAAAAAAAAAAAAAAAAAAAAAAAAAAAAAAAAAAAAAATGTGAAAAAGATTTACAATTAAGTTATTATAATAAGTTACTGAGTCTTAAAAAAAAAATTTGTATACTAGAAGGTAAATAATAATTTGTAAATATATTCTATGTGTGTAAAAACTAAAAGGTCTCAAAATTTACATTTGTTCAAAAAAAGAATTATAAGTCCATTTGTACACTCGTCAGACCCAAGCCGCCCGTATCCTATAGCGAGGACTTTCGGAAAAACGAGTGTACAGGAATGCTACAAAATTTGTTCATGGAACAACCCCAAAAAAAAAAAAAAAAAAAACCTAACCTAACCTAACCTAACCTAACCTAACCTAACCCATACAAATCAGAATTTTTCAAAACCAAATTTTTTATTCCAAATTTATTCTATATACAAGATCTAAGTGTTTTGACACTATTTATACAAGTTTTGACCTATTTGACAAAAATTTAAGTTACTGAAAAACACTTAGAAAATTTTCGGCTAATTACAATAGAAAATATTTTATTTGAACCACTTACCTTTCTTTTCGATTGTTGACTTCTTGGTATCGTGTCGTAGGGTCTTCCGCGCCGTACCATTCTAAATTTTTTCGAAATTCTTTGCTGAAATTTTGCGCCATTTTTGACGCAAAAACACCTGAAAAAATTCGGTTTCTGGACATTTTACCTGCACCTCCTCACCGATTTCCCGCGGGTTATACGTCGTCTGAAAGGCCCTTTCGAAGCCCGAGCGATTGACACCGGTTTCGCTGAAATCCGTTCAGTAGAAACTGAAAAAAGTGACTATACCTACTTTTTATATAAGCAATCCACCTAAGCTCTGACGACTTAGAAAATCTCCATACAAATCGAATTTTTCAAAAACCAAATTTTTTATTCCAAATTTATTCTATATACAAGATCTAAAGTGTTTTGACACTATTTATACAAGTTTGACCTATTTACAAAAATTTAAGTTACTGAAAACACTTAGAAAATTTTCGGCTAATTACAATAGAAAATATTTTATTTGAACCACTTACCTTCTTTCGATTGTTGACTTCTTGGTATCGTGTCGTAGGGTCTTCCGCGCCGTACCATTCTAAATTTTTTCGAAATTCTTTGCTGAATTTTGCGCCATTTTTGACGCAAAAAACACCTGAAAAATTCGGTTTTCTGGACATTTTACCTGCACCTCCTCACCGATTCCCGCGGGTTATACGTCGTCTGAAAGGCCTTTCGAAGCCCGAGCGATTGACACCGGTTTCGCTGAAATCCGTTCAGTAGAAACTGAAAAACTGGCCGCTCCCCCACCCTATACTCGCCAGGCAGGTAAAAACGGATGCTTTTGAGAAAAATTTTAACTCAGTAAACTTTTTATTTTACGTTTTCCGTTTTGGACTATAGGGCAAGGAAGCTAGAAAATAAAAGGAAAAAACAATCAGTGGCTCTGTACACCACTGACTCCTAGGATAATAATTAAGAAACTTTTACTGACTAAGTTGTTATTTACATCTATTTACATCTATTTACATTTTAGGACTAATAAATATATACATTTTGTGCACAATTAAACTAGACGTATTTACATTTTATAGACATTTTAACTTGATTTTCTGACATCCGAGTGGCTCTTTACAACCACCCGGAACTATCCGTCTGCACAGGCAGAATGCTTCGCACACCAGCAAGGGGAAGCGCTCGGGTCCTAAACCTGTCGGGAACTCCAGAGGAGGTGGGCTTTCTGGACGACTCGCCGACCCGAACGCCAGAGAGCCAGCAGCCATCCCCGGACGCCCTGACCGCTCCATCGCGCCCCCACAAAAATAAGATCCCTACCCGAAAAGGCAGGACGGTCAGGGCGGCCGAGACGTCGGTTAGCCCGACGACTTGCGGTGGGCAGGACAGACGAGGACAAGGAGAGGACCTACTCCAGCTGGACCTCAGAAGGCAAAGGCGCTGTCTGAATGAGCGCCAAAATCCATCTTAAAAACTCCCGCAACTTGAAGACGGATATAAAAATTGGCGTCAGAAATGCTCTAGAGAGATTATATGCTATCGTTAAAGAGCTCGAGGACGAGCCTGACAAGTGAAGGAGCGCCGAAAGGAACCGCCTAAGGAACAGCCCGAGTGCGAGGAGCAGGAGGGGAGCTCGCTCGAAAAATCGAGGAGCACTCGAGGCTGTTAGTGGAAAACGCGGAGCAAATGCGGGAGCTGAAGTTGGCGCTCGACCAAAATTCCACCATGCTTGCAAAATCCACCCTCTTCGTATGCTAGCGTCGCCGCACTTGCGTCCAAGCCGAAACCGGTGCAACCTGCCCTGCACTCCATCATCGTCTCTTCAGAGGACGTGGGGAGACAGGGGAGGGGTCTGGAACGAGTCCGCAAAGCGGTGACGCAAAAAGAGGGATGGATTAAGGTGGAGAGGGTGCGGAAAGCAAAAGACGCAAAAAATAGTCCTCGGCTGGCCCCACACTGGAGGACAGGGACAAAGTCAGAGAGAGACTGGAGGCCGGTCGCCTCCGCGTGGAGGAAGTCAGGAACCGGGACCCAATGATTGTCCTGAGAGACCTCTTGAATATCAACTCAGACGAGGAGATACTCAAGGCTCTCAGGAAACAGAACCGGGAGGTTTTTGACGGCATCGACGAGGAGGACGACAGGGTCAGGTTAGATTCCGCAAGAAAGCCAGGAACCCCCACACGAGCCACCTGGTTCTGTCGGTCTCCCCATCATATGGAGAAGAGCGACGGAACTAGGAGCTCTAAGAGTGGATCTGCAGAGGGTCAAGGTTCTTGGACCCAGTCGCCCCTTAGTGCAGTGCTCTCGGTGTTTGGCATATGGCCACACGAAGAGGCACTGCACCGAGGAGGCGGGACGTCTGCAGCCACTGTGGAGGCTCGCACGCTGAAGGCGAACTGTGAAGCGTTGGCGGTCAGTGTAACCCCTACCTGCAAAAATTGCACTAGGGTGGGAACGACCACACGGATCACAACGCCTTCAGCGAGGACTGTCCGGTCAGGAAGCGGTGGGAATCTCTAGCACGCTCAACCGTGCCTATTGCTAAGGTTGTGGCCACAGGATCTCTCGACAGACCACCAACAGTGGGCGACACTTAACAAATGTGAACACCAGCACAGGCAGTAGTGCACCCTGCGTCCGGGAATCCACACTCGGCGGAACATATGTGCCTGAACTTCGTGAGAACGGTAGAGTGGGCTGAAATTCAGGCCACATGCAACGCAAAGGGGTGGATAACCCGTGTACTTTGAGACTTCTTCGCGGAAAATTAGCCCAAACCCCAGTAGTACATACCAGTTCGGAAAATGCAATTCCTGACCAGAATGAGCTCTCGGCGCTTATTCTGGAAAATGGTTAACCATGGGGTCATAGTGCCAAATATTTCAACACGGCAGGAAATGTACAAAAAACACAAACGCCACTTTAGAATTCTTTCGAGATAAAATATTTTAAGTTAAAAAGCACCCTTTCAAACAAAACAAAAGTAAAATAGCTTATGATTCCTGGATAATATTAGATTATTCACCGTTATCATATAGCACAAAAATTAAAAAATAGAAAATCCAAAATTAATAAATTCAAGGTGAAACAATGTCTCGCAAATCTAAGTATCTGCAAAACGTAACAAAAACTGTAATGTCCCAATGTCCCCCATAACATAAAACCATAACTGAAAAAATTAAAAAACACGCAAACAAGGTCTCCGGTTCCCCATGATGGAGGTTGCAAGCATTTCATCAAAAAAAAAAAAAAAAAAAAAAAAAAAAAACCTTAACCTAACCTAACCTAACCTAACCTAACCTAACCTAACCTAACCTAACCTAACCTAACCTAACCTAACCTAACCTAACCTAACTAACCTAACCTAACCTAACCTAACCTAACCTAACCTAACTAACCGAACCTTAACCTAACCTAACCTAACCTAACCTAACCTAACCTAACCTAACCTACCTAAACCTAACCTAACCTAACCTAACCTAACCTAACCTAACTAACCTAACCTAACCTAACCTAACCTAACCTAACCTACCTAACCTAACCTAACCTAACTAACCTAACCTAACCAACCTAACCTAACCTAACCTAACTAACCTAACCTACCGATACAAATCGAATTTTTCAAACCAAATTTTTTATTCCAAATTTTATCTATATACAAGATCTAAGTGTTTTGACACTATTTATACAAGTTTTGACCTATTTACAAAAATTTAAGTTACCTGAAAAACACTTAGAATTTTCGGCGTAAATACAATAGAAAATATTTTTATGAACCACTTACCTTCTTTCGATTGTTTGACTTCTTGGTATCGTGTCGTAGGAGTCTTCCGCGCCGTACCATTCTAAATTTTTTTCGAAATTTTTGCTGAAATTTTAGCGCCACTTTTGACGCAAAAACACCTGAAAATTCGGTTTTTTGGACATTTACCTGCACCTCCTCACCGATTCCCGCGGGTTATACGTCGTCTGAAAGGCCTTTCGAAGCCCGAGCGTTTGACACCGGTTTCGCTGAAATCCGTTCAGTAGAAACTGAAAAAAGTTGACTATACCTACTTTTTATATAAGAAATCCACCTAAGCTCTGACGACTTAGAAAATCTCATACAAATTCGAATTTTTCAAAACCAAATTTTTTATTCCAAATTTATTCATATATACAAGATCTAAGTGTTTGACACTATTTATACAAGTTTTGACCTATTTACAAAAATTTAAGTTACTGAAAAACACTTAGAAAATTTTCGGCTAAATACAATAGAAAATATTTTATTTGAACCACTTACCTTCTTCGATTGTTGACTTCTTGGTATCGTGTCGTAGGGTCTTCCGCGCCGTACCATTCTAAATTTTTTCGAAAATTTTTTTGCTGAAATTTAGCGCCACTTTTGACGCAAAAAACACCTGAAAATTCGTTTTTTGGACATTTTTACCTGCACCTCCTCACCGATTCCCGCGGGTTTACGTCGTCTGAAAGGCCTTCGAAGCCCGAGCGTTTGACACCGGTTTCGCTGAAATCCGTTCAGTAGAAACTGAAAAAAGTGACTATAACTACTTTATATGAAGAAAAATCCACCTAAGCTCTGACGACTTAGAAAATCTCCATACAAATCGAATTTTCAAAACCAAATTTTTTATTCCAAATTTATTCTATATACAAGATCTAAGTGTTTTGACACTATTTATACAAGTTTTGACCTATTTACAAAAATTTAAGTTACTGAAAAAACACTTAGAAAATTTTCGGCTAAATACAAATAGAAAATATTTTATTTTGAACCACTTACCTTCTTTCGATTTGTTGACTTCTTGGTATCGTGTCGTAGGGTCTTCCGCGCCGGTACATTCTAAATTTTTTTCGAATTTTTTTGCTGAAATTTTAGCGCCACTTTTGACGCAAAAACACCCTGAAAAATTCGTTTTTTGGAACATTTTACCTGCACCTCCTCACCGATTCCCGCGGGTTATACGTTCGTCTGAAAGGCCTTTTCGAAGCCCCGAGCGTTTGACACCCGGTTTTCGCTGAAATCCGTTCAGTAGAAACTGAAAAAAGTGACTATACCTACTTTTATATAAGAAATCCACCTAAGCTCTGACGACTTAGAAAATCTCCATACAAATCGAATTTTTCAAAACAAATTTTTTATTCCAATTTATTCTATATACAAGATCTAAGTGTTTTGACACTATTTATACAAGTTTTTGACCTATTTACAAAAATTTAAGTTACTGAAAACACTTAAGAACAATTTTCGGCTAAATACAATAGAAAATATTTTATTTGAACCACTTACCTTCCTTTCGATTGTTGACTTCTTGGTATCGTGTCGTAGGGTCTTCCGCGCCGTACCATTCTAAATTTTTTTCGAAATTTTTTTGCTGAAATTTAGCGCCACTTTTGACGCAAAAACACCTGAAAAATTCGGTTTTTGGACATTTTACCTGCACCTCCTCACCGATTTCCCGCGGGTTATACGTCGTCTGAAAGGCCTTTCGAAGCCCGAGCGTTTGACACCGGTTTCGCTGAAATCCGTTCAGTAGAAACTGAAAAAAGTGACTATACCTACTTTTTAATATAAGAAATCCACCTAAGCTCTGACGACTTTAGAAAATCTCCATACAATCGAATTTTTCAAAACCAAATTTTTTATTCCAAATGTATTCTATATACAAGATCTAAGTGTTTTGACACTATTTATACAAGTTTTGACCTATTTACAAAAATTTAAGTTACTGAAAAACACTTAGAAAATTTCGGCTAAATACAATTAGAAAATATTTTATTTGAACCACTTACCTTTCTTTCGATTGTTGACTTCTTGGTATCGTGTCGTAGGGTCTTCCGCGCCGTAACCATTCTAAATTTTTTCGAAATTTTTTGCTGAAATTTAGCGCCACTTTTGACGCAATAAAACACCTGAAAAATTCGGTTTTTTGGACATTTTACCTGCACCTCCTCACCGATTCCCCGCGGTTATACGTCGTCTGAAAGGCCCTTTCGAAGCCCGAGCGTTTGACACCGGTTTCGCGAAATCCGTTCAGTAGAAACTGAAAAAGTGACTATACCTACTTTTTATATAAGAAATCCACCTAAGCTCTGACGACTTAGAAAATCTCCATACAAATCGAATTTTTCAAAACCAAATTTTTTATCCAAATTTATTCTATATACAAGATCTAAGTGTTTTTGACACTATTTATACAAGTTTTGACCTATTTACAAAAATTTAAGTTACTGAAAAACACTTAGAAAATTTTCGGCTAATACAATAGAAAATATTTTATTTGAACCACTTACCTTCTTTCGATTGTTGACTTCTTTGGTATTCGGTCGTAGGGTTCTTTCCGCGACCGCTACCATTCTAAATTTTCGAAATTTTTGCTGAAACCTTTAGCTCGCCGACGGTTTTGACGCAAAAACACCTGAAAACCGGTTTTTTGGAACATTTTACCTGCCACCTCCTCACCGATTTCCCGCGGGTTATACGTCGTCTGAAAGGCCTTTCGAAGCCCGAGCGGTTTGACACGGTTTCGCGTGAAATCCGTTCAGTAGAAACTGAAAAAAAAGGCCCTCCCCCCACCCTTACTCACAGGCTAGGTGGACAGGAGTCGATCCGGGAAAAAATATTTTATGACTTTGGGACTTTTTATAGCTTCCTTATTGAGCGCCCGCACTGTTCGGGTTACAGAGACACTCGGCGGCTTTTTCACCGCCGTTTGACAAAAATAAAACGTTGGTACACAATACCAAAAATATTTTATACACTTTTACAAATATTCTAATAATTTTTTACGCTGACTTTTGGGTTGCTGGAGTACATACTTATATTTCTCTTTTTATATATTATATATTATTTTAAAAATTTTACACATTGACACGGTAGGCCTAGAGAAGAAAATTAGATTCTTATTTGAAAAAATCTTCTAGTTCTTCTCACCATACTTTACACTATATTTTTCTTCTTATATCTTCCACTTCAGCAATCCATTGTAATTTGATTGACATCTGAGTGGCTTCTTTACACCACTCAGAGTACGGACTCGTCCTCCTTTTTAAAGAGAATGCTCCGCACACCGGCAAGAGGCAGCGCTCGGTACCTGGACTCTCGGGAACCCGGAGGAGGTGGGCTTCTGGAGGACTCGCCGGTCCGGGCGCCTGAAACCCCACCAAGACCCCAAGCTCCCAAGCCACTCCGCCCCGCCCTCAGCAAAAGTAGGATCAATGCCCAAGACGGCCGGCCGGTCAGGAGGGCCGAAGCGTCGGCTAGCCAGTCGACCTGCCGGAGCAGGCTGGCCGAGGCCAAGGCCTGCCTGACCAAAGCCAAGTACCAACTTGGGTATATCGCGGAACTTAAAGACCTGCATCAAGACGGAAGTTACAAACGCGATTGAGCGTTTGTACCAACTCGTAAAGGAGGCGGAAATGGGAAACAGTGAAGGCGAAGAAAACAGCAAAGAAAGGATAGAGAAGGAGAAAGAGGAACCTAGGACTGAAAAGGAAGAGGAGTTATTGAGGAAATTGGACGAGCACTGCAGTTTTGATTAAAAGGAATGGGGAGAAAATGGATGAACTAAAGCAAGCTATGGAAAACAGAAGGAAACACTCGAGAAGACCACATACGCGAGTGTGGCGGCTGGTGAAAACCAGAAGGCCAAGCCACAGCCTGCCGCACTGCACTCGGTTGTGGTCTCCTCGAAGAATGTCATATACACAGGGGGAAGACGTGCTCGGCCCAAATAAGGGAAGTTGTAAACGCCAAAGAGGGATGGGTCAGGGTGGAAAGAATAAGAAAGGCAAAGGATCAGAAGGTCATACTGGGATGCAGCTCCGAGAGGAGCGGGAAAAGGTAAAGGAAAGATTGAGGACGGCGAGTGACAGGCTGACTGTGGAGGAGTTAAGACAGGACCCGATTTGATCCTCTGGGACGGTCCTCGCGTTTAAACACAGACGCTGATATTAACGGGCGCCCTGAGAAAGCAGAATCGGGGCCTTTTTGACGACATCTCGGATGGCGACTTTCGTGCCGAGGTGAAGTTTCGTCGGAAGGCGCGGAACCCTCTGACAGGCCATGGTGGTCATGAGGGTGTCCCCCAAGGTGTGGAACCGAGCTGTTGCGGCGGGGGCGCTGCACATCGACCTGCAAAAAGTCAGAGTGGCTGATTACTCACCACTCGTGCCAGTGCTCCCTCTGCCTGGGCTACGGGCACGGTAGGGCGGTTCTGTAAAGGAACCACGCCCGAAGTGCAGCCACTGTGGGGGCCCCCACATGAAGTCCGAGTGCGAAGGGCTGGCTCGGAGGCGCACCACCATCGTGTTGCAACTGCGCTGACGCAAAAGGCGGAAAACGCGGACCACAATGCGTTCAGCGCAGAATGCCCAGTTCGACGAAAGTGGGATGCGCTGGCTAGAGCCAGCATAGCATACTGCTAAGGGCGCCACCCTCGAATTCTTGGTGCCACTTCTACCTTGGCTCTAAGCCGCGGCCGACGAGAGGAGCAAAATGGCGGGAAGCAATATAAAGTTGATCCCACATTTTCCGGATGCAAAGGGCCCTTAATGGAAAAGAGTACCCACAGAAACTGGCTCACGCCAAAAAACAGTTGCTTCGAAGGATCCCTCTATGATCAGAGGAGGATATTATTTGCAGGTTTCATAAAGAAATTGGTAAAAATATTTTCGCTGGACGTAGAGGGAGCCTGCGAAGGCGTAAGTTTGGCCAAAGCGGAAAAGCTCTGTTTGAGGAAAAATTGTTTTGTTGTGGCGTCAGAAGCAGGTCCCCGTTTGGTCGTTTTGTTTCCGCTTATTTTGTCTAAATTTCGTTTATTTGTTCGTCCTTGTCTATTGTCCTTTTTGTTAATTCTGTCATTAAATTTATCGAGCTGTCATGTGTGATAGAAACAAGTCGCTACTCATTTTAACGCTCTGTTCCGTTCTTTACTTCGCCTTATTTTGTTCAGTCGCCCTTTTTGTCGTTCGTCGACTTGTCGTTCTAAAAGAAATATGCCCATCTGTTTTCTTCTGTCGTTCTTGTCGTGTGCATAATCGCTGTAATTTTAAGTGTCAAAAAATTTCGAGAATTCTGGTAATAAAATGGAAAATTTAGAAAAATTAGTCAAAATTAAACTTGAAATCATCTTTATTCTAACCCAAATTCTAAACAAATAAATAAATAACACAATCGATACAAAAAGTCTCTGATTATGTCAGAGGGACGAGTCGTAAAGCGCAAAGCTTTACATTTTAAAAAAAAAAAACCTAACCTTAACCTAACCTACCTAACCTAACCTAACCTAACCTAACCTAACCTAACCTAACCTAACCTAACCTAACCTAACCTAACCTAACCTAACCTAACCTAACCTAACCTAACCTAACCTAACCTAACCTAACCTAACCTAACCTAACCTAACCTAACCTAACCTAACCTAACCTAACCTAACCTAACCTAACCTAACCTAACCTAACCTAACCTAACCCAAAATTTTAGGCTATTTACAAAATTCTGAAACACTGAAAAACACTTAGAAAAATTTTTAATAAATACAATAGAAAATATTTTATTTGAACCACTTACCTTCGTTTGATTTTTGACTTCTTGGTATCGTGTCGTAGGGTCTTCCGCGCCGTACCATTCTAAATTTTTTCGAAATTTTTGAACAAATTTTTGCGCCACTTTTGACGCAAAAACACCTGAAAATTTGGTTTTTTGGACATTTTACCTGCACCTCCTCACCGATTCCCGCGGGTTATACGTCGTCTGGTAGGCCTTTCGAAGCCCGAGCGTTGGACACCAGTTTCGCTGAAATCCGTTCAGTAGAAACTGAAAAAAAGGCCCTCCCCCCCACCCTTTACTCACAGGCTAGGTGGACAGGAGTCGATCCGGGAAAAATATTTTATGACTTTTGGGCTTTTTATAGCTCCTTATTGAGCGCCCGCACTGTTTCGGGTTACAGTGACACTCGGCGGCCTTTTACACCGCCGTTTGACAAAAATAAAACGTTGGTACACAATACCAAAAATATTTTATACACTTTTACAAATATTCTAATAATTTTTACGCTGACTTTTGGGTTGCTGGAGTACATACTTATATATTCTCTTTTTATATATTATATATTATTTTAAAATTTTACACATTGACACGGTAGGCCTAGAGAAGAAAATTAGATTCTTATTTGAAAAATCTTCTAGTTCTTCTCACCATACTTTACACTATATTTTTCTTCTTATATCTTCCACTTCAGCAATCCATTGTAATTTGATTGACATCTGAGTGGCTCTTTACACCACTCAGAGTACGGACTCGTCCCTCCTTTTTAAAGAGAATGCTCCGCACACCGGCAAGAGGCAGCGCTCGGTACCTGGACCTCTCGGGAACCCCGGAGGAGGTGGGCTTCCTGGAGGACTCGCCGGTCCGGGCGCCTGAAACCCCACCAAGACCCCAAAGCTCCCAAGCCACTCCGCCCCGCCCTCAGAAAAGTAGGATCAATGCCCAAGACGGCCGGCCGGTCAGGAGGGCCGAAGCGTCGGCTAGCCCGTCGACCTGCCGGAGCAGGCTGGCCGAGGCCAAGGCCTGCCTGACCAAAGCCAAGTACCACTTGGGTATATCGCGGAACTTAAAGACCTGCATCAAGACGGAAGTTACAAACGCGATTGAGCGTTTGTACCAACTCGTAAAGGAGGCGGAAATGGGAAACAGTGAAGGCGAAGAAAACAGCAAAGAAAGGATAGAGAAGGAGAAAGAGGAACCTAGGACTGAAAAGGAAGAGGAGTTATTGAGGAAATTGGACGAGCACGCAGTTTTGATTAAAAGGAATGGGGAGAAAATGGATGAACTAAAGCAAGCTATGGAAAAACAGAAGGAAACACTCGAGAAGACCACATACGCGAGTGTGGCGGCTGGTGAAACCAGAAGGCCAAGCCCACAGCCTGCCGCACTGCACTCGGTTGTGGTCTCCTCGAAGAATGTCATACACACGGGGGAAGACGTGCTCGCCCAAATAAGGGAAGTTGTAAACGCCAAAGAGGGATGGGTCAGGGTGGAAAGAATAAGAAAGGCAAAGGATCAGAAGGTCATACTGGGATGCAGCTCCGAAGAGGAGCGGGAAAAGGTAAAGGAAAGATTGAGGACGGCGAGTGACAGGCTGACTGTGGAGGAGGTTAAGAACAAGGACCCGATTCTGATCCTCTGGGACGTCCTCGCGTTTAACACAGACGCTGATATTACGGGCGCCCTGAGAAAGCAGAATCGGGGCCTTTTTGACGACATCTCGGATGGCGACTTTCGTGCCGAGGTGAAGTTTCGTCGGAAGGCGCGGAACCCTCTGACAGGCCATGTGGTCATGAGGGTGTCCCCCAAGGTGTGGAACCGAGCTGTTGCGGCGGGGGCGCTGCACATCGACCTGCAAAAAGTCAGAGTGGCTGATTACTCACCACTCGTGCAGTGCTCCCTCTGCCTGGGCTACGGGCACGGTAGGCGGTTCTGTAAAGGAACCACGCCGAAGTGCAGCCACTGTGGGGGCCCCCACATGAAGTCCGAGTGCGAAGGCTGGCTCGGAGGCGCACCACCATCGTGTTGCAACT
>JALPMF010000118.1:0-27500 GCA_030704555.1 Heliconius charithonia | reverse complement strand
CCCGGATAAAGGACAAATTTCATCAAAAAATTAAGTTTAAAGGTCAGTTACAAAAAATTTAAAGCGACAACCCCATAGTTTTATTATATTAACGTAAAGACAATTTAATAAAGAACATTTCTGCAAAGTTTCGTGATTCTAAGACTAAAAATAAAAAAGTTATACAGATAACCTCCTTAAAAATAACACGTGGTAGTAAATAACACGTGGTGGCCCGTTTTTAAGCGGAGAGTCGCAGAGTGTTGTGCTATACATCAAAAGAAGTGCCTTAGTGAGATATTTAATAATCTGTTTTAAAATTTAAAATCCGGTGAAAAGTTTTTGAGTTATTAATGAAAAACCCGGATAAATGACAAATTTCGTGAAAAATTTAATTTTAAAGGTCAGTAACGTAAAATTTAAAGTGACAACCCCATAGTTTTATTATATTTACACATAGACAATTAAATAAAGAACATTTTTGCAAAGTTTTGTGATTCCCAGACTACAAATAAAAAAGTTATTCAAAAATATATTTAAAAACACCACGTGGTAGCAAAACAGGAAGTGCGGCTCGTTTTCAAACGGAGAGTCGGAGTGAGTGCTCACATATATCAATAGACGCGGAGTGTTTTTCCAGTGTAGAAATTGTAAACAGACCGGATATAAAGTGTTTATTTCGCAAAATATCGGGGAAAAACCAGACAATCACGCAGATTCATTTACTTCGCAAGTAATTATTTCCAAAATTTCATTTAGAACTTAAAATTTTTATTTCGTAAATTAGTAGCTTAATCAACCATAAATACTTGTGCAAAATTTCAGTGAGTTATATATAATAGTTGTTGAGATATTTCCATCACAAATCTTAATGACAGTGTTAGACTTAGTTAAATTATAAAAAACTGCATCTTCGTAATTTAAATATATTCCTGTGGGTCGATCCCGGTAAAACTTGGTATAGATAATTTTTTAGACATTAGATACCATTTGAAAAAAGTCCCATCAAAATCAGTGCATAAATAAAAAAGTGAATTTTAAAATCAGAACACGCAACGCATATTTTGTTAAAGCTCCGCTACTTAGGCTGTGGCATCGTCGCTCCGCTGGGCCCCGTCACCCACAGTGTATTAGTTTTAGTGATTGTTTGCAGAGCGCCAACAACTATTTGTCTTTTTCTTTTTGTATTTATTATTTAATAATTTATGTGTAATTATAATTAATATATTAGAATAATTTATAGTGAATTTATAGTATTGTGTTATTTGTGTTAAATTTTAAAATAACTTAGAGATTTTTATTATAAATTGTATATAATTCTGATTTGGCGTAACTTTTATTATCTTAATTGTTTTTGTAGTTAAAGTATAGTACAGGGGCAGGTCGCTGCAAAAAAAAAAAATCATTTTATTTCATTTTTATAGGGACAGGTTGCAGTGCCCTGTACTACAGTGCCTTTATATAATTTTGATATATTTTATTTGTTGTATTTTATTATTATATTCTTTATTCAGTGTGTATAAGATATTTAGAATAGTATAAGTATTGTATAAGTTAATATTATATAGGATAGTAAATAATTTTATTTTACCTTAGTTTATTTATATTTTGTTTTAGATTTAAATATTATAGTGTAAGGACATTTTGAGGCGCCCTGTACTACAGTTAGTATAGTTGTTACTTTGAATTTTTTGGACTTGTTTATACTTCATTCCCCACATAATGGATTACAAAAAAATGTTCCGTTCTTCTGCAGAGAAAAATAAAAAGCCTTCGTCTCAGTCTCCTTCAGAGGCTGGGACAAGCGCTCAGGTTAGTAGTGTACCCATGCCTACCGCTGCTCAGGCAACTGACAGCAGGTGCAGCTCCCCGGATATAGACTCCCTCCTCTTGGCAATGACTCCGGAAGGTGAAATGGATGATACTATCACCGCATCATCTCAGGCCAAGTCGAAGCCTAAAGCAAAAAAGGCCGATAAAATAGAGCGCAGGCCCCTTCCGGCGCGTGCCACATCAGTAGTAGACGTCCGCTCTATGAGCGACGTTATTAACAAACTGGCTAGACATATCATACAGGCAATCCATGAGAATAGAAGTGTTACCTCCATCAACAAACGTTTTATAATAGAAGCCGCCGAAGAAATAGGTATAGCTGCAGATGCATATCTAGAGTCCCAAGTAGAGCCCCAAAATTTTGTTTCCCCCCCAGTTCCGGCGGCTCCCGCAGCCCCAGTTGTTGATAACGTCGTTCTTAGGGAGGAGATCGTCTCTGCCATGAGGGAGGAGATTTCTAAATTAAAATCCGAGCTCAAAGAGGAACTTACCGTAAGTGTTGGCGCCTCCTATGCTCAGGTAGCTGCTGCCAAGCCCCCGCCGCCCTCCGAGAAGTCCCCCAAATCGACGTATAAGCCGGCCATCGTTGTCTCTCCTATCGTAGAATCTGAAAATAAAAAAGAAACTATTAGTAAATTCAAAAAAAGTGTCTCCTTTCGCGAGAAAAGCTTTGCGCCCACACGGGTAAAAGCTATCTCTAAAAATAAAATTAGGGTTGAATTTCATAACGAGACTCAATGTCATGAAACGCTCGATTTACTTAAAACATCAACCATTGTTAACGCCGAACCTGCAAAGAAACTCCGTCCAATGTTCATCCTCAAGGGGGTGTCCACGGACATTCCTCTTGAGGATTTGACATCCATAGTTGTCCAACAGAATCCCTCCATTAAACAAATTATTAAAGAACCAGATGATTTAAAACTTCGATTCAAACGTAACAATAATAAAAATCCTAACTTATATAATGCCGTATTCATCGTAGCCCCGCCCGTGTGGCGAGAAGCTATTCATCTCGGTCGGTTGAATGTTGACTATCAACAAGTCTTCGTGGGGGACTTTTCTCCGTTCATTCAATGTTACAAGTGTCTGCAGTTCGGGCATGTCAGCAAAAACTGCCAGTCTGACTGCACACCTTGTTCACACTGTGCTGAAACGTCCCATCAAGTAGCCGAATGCCCACACTCCCTAAGTAACTCTACCCCTAATTGTTTTAATTGTGCAAAATACAACCGGAAAACTAATAGTAAATTAAACACGGAGCACTCAGCCACCTCATCCAATTGTCCAACAGTCCAATACATGATAGGTCAAATCAAATGTAAAATAGATTTTGGAATATAAATAATTGATTATGTGTACTTTGTTTATTGTAATTATTTAAATGTTTGTCATCCTCTTTTAATTTGTATTAACTTAGTTTTAAAAAATGCGCCTTTCAATGAATATATACAACGATGTGTTATCAAACTTGTAGTTATTCAAATATAATATTAGGTAAAAAATCTCGTACTGTTATCTATTGTAATAATATGTGTTATAAAAATGCTCTTAAAAAATTGTGTCTTAAAAAACTATTGTATATAAAAAATTGCTGATTGTCTTATAATATAATATTGTAGTTATTTAAGTTGTCTTGTGGCAAAATGTGTCTCAATTATATGTAATATATGTTATAAAAATGTAAATCTCTTGGTAAAAATCTTATATAAGTCTGTAACATAAAGTTAAAAAAGTATATAAAGTTATGTATAAAAATAATGTAAGTCCAACATGTCTGCATGACCGACCCCGGCCGCCCGTATACATTAGCGAGGACTGCGGTCGGAAGTGTAGTCTGGAATAAGTAATAAAAATGTAATGTAATGGGATTCAAAAAAAAAAAAAAAAAAAACCTAACCTAACCTAACCTAACCTAACCTAACCTAACCTAACCTAACCTAACCTAACCTAACCTAACCTAACCTAACCTAACCTAACCTAACCTAACCTAACCTAACCTAACCTAACCTAACCTAACCTAACCTAACCTAACCTAACCTAACCTAACCTAACCTAACCTAACCTAACCTAACCTAACCTTTTTTTTTTTTTTTTTTTTTTTTTTTTTTTTTTTTTTTAACGTGAGGAAATCCTCTTACGGATACCGGCCCGAGTGGGGACTCGAGCGGGTTATGTGGGACTCGGACGGCAGATGTTAGGCCGTCCCCATACCCACTAAAACCTCACGGTGCTCCTCCTCGACCGCCACTGGCCGCGAACACGGGGACAATAGTCTTCCGCGAAACGCGGCGGCGGGAGCCAGCAAAGGCACGTCGCGGAGTCAAGGGTGTGTGGGCACCCTCGACGGCCTGCTCGGAGTAGCGCGCGGGAGCAACCTGCGCGCGACTACTCGGGCCAGGTTGGTAGGCGGCCAGCTTCCCCAAGCTGACCGCCCTCTGGCACATTAGGGCGGAAGGCGGCGATCGTGAGCCGCCCTCCGGCGACCCGGTCTCTTACGGCGGATGGCGAGTTCGGCAATAGCCTCCCTCGCCCGTTCCGCAGACTCCTTCTCGAGCACCACTGCCTCGCAGAAGGAGGAGACCGCATCCCACGACGTCTCGCTGCCGGCCATGGCCTTGACCACGGCCGGCAGGGAGAGGTCGTCCCCTATGACGTCGCGCAGAGCGCGACGTTGAGACGCCCAGGCAGAGCACACCTCCAACGTGTGCTGGGCCGTCTCATCGAGGCAGTCGTCGCAGTGGTGGCAGCGAGCGTCGGGCTCCCTCCCGGCGATCCGACACAGGTAACCCCCGAAGCAGCCATGCCCCGTGAGTACCTGCGTCGTGCGGAAGGTTAGGACGCCGTGACGCCGCGCTAACCACTGGCGGAAGACTGGACGAACAGCCTCGATCGTCAACCGGCCGGCAGATGGTGTCGCCAGCCGGGATTCCCACACTTTCAACGCGGCTTCCCGCTCCTCTTCGGTGCGCACTGGGCTTGCCGCGGCCCCGGACGCGAGGCCCCGACGCCGGCAATAGACCGACGCCAGAGACGCCGCGTCCAGGTCCCACGGCACGACTCCGGCCAGCACGCACGCCGCCTCGCCGGAGATGGTCCGATACCCCCGTATCGCCCGGATGGCCATCACCCTCTGCGCACGTCGCAGCAGGGCGATGTTGTGCCGGTCCAGGGCGTCCGCCCATACGGGAGCGCCATAGAGGGCCATCGATCGGACCACTCCGGTGTACAGCCTCCGGCTCGAGGCGCTCGGCCCGTCGACATTGGGCAAAAGGCGCGCCAATGCCGACGCCGTCTTCAACAGTTTCGGGGCCAAGGATGTAAAGTGGCCCCGGAAACTCCACCGACCGTCCAGAACAAGTCCGAGGTACTTCATGCTCTTCGTGACGCCGATTTCGACGCCACCGATGGTAATGTGGGCCCCTGATGGTGGGCCCTTTCGAGGAGCATGGAAGTATAATGCCTCGGACTTGTTTAGGGCGACTTCCAACCCGAGCCGCCTGATGCGGCCCACGACTTCGGCCACACCGGCCGTGGCCAAGACGGCCGCCTCTCGATAGGTCCTCTGCTGCGCCAAGACCAGCGTATCATCGGCGTAACAGAGGACCTTTATCCCCCTCAGGGTGCCGCCTCGCAGCACCCAGTCGTAGCCGATGTTCCAGAGGATCGGACCCAGCACCGATCCTTGTGGAACACCGGCTGACACGACAAACTCCTCCCAACCTCCTCCAGGAGCGGGAAAGGTCACAGACCTCCCGGACAGGTAAGCCCCGATGACGCGGCGCAGGTATGGAGGCACACGGTGGTAAATAAGTGCCTCCTTAATGCACGGCCAGGGCAGGGAGTTAAAAGCGTTGGCGATGTCTAAAGACACCGCCAAGACTCCATCGCCCCGGGCAACCGCATCCTGCGCATAGGACTTCACCTCCAGTATGGCATCCACAGTCGAACGGCCACTGCGAAAGCCATACTGTTGGTCCGAGAGGTTCGGACCTGTCCCCTCCAAATGGTGTTGTAGCCTCCCCGCTACAACACGCTCGAAGAGCTTGGCGATCTCACTCAAGAGCACGATAGGCCGGTAGGCGGAGGCAGAATCCGCCGGGCGACCCTCCTTCTTGATGAGGACTAACCTGCCTGTCTTCCACCGCTGTGGAATTATGGCTTGAGCCAGACAGGCAGTGAATAGCCCTCGCACTCTGGGCCCCAGGGTGTTCAGGGCCAGAGTTAGCGCCCGGCCGGGGATGCCATCCAGGCCCGGGGCGGTGCTCTTGAGCCGAGATCGGCGTACAGCCTCTTCGAGCTCCTCCTCCTCCACAGGTGGTGCGACACTGTCTTCCTCCTCTTCCTCTTCACGCGCTGCAGGGCGGGCCATATTGGGTGGTGTAAAGGGCCGGGCCCGCCGCGGGAATAGCGACGACAGAACCCCTCGGAGAACATCCGGTTGGAGTGTCTGCGTCAGAGGTGGTGCCCAAGCCCGTAGCTTGCCCAGTACCATGCGGTAAGGCGTGCCAAACGGGTCTTGGTCTATCCCCGCGATCAACTGGTCGTGCGACTCGCCTTTCGCACGACCGATTTCCTCCTGCAGCTGCGTTCTCGCCTCGACATAGACGCGGTACAGTCGGTCTTCCTCCTCCTGCACCTTCTGTACCCGTCTGCGATAGTGGCTGTACTGGCGTCTCGCGTCAACGCAGATGGTACGCAGTTGCGCGATCTCCCACGACCACCAGTACACTTGCCGCCGCTGAGGGCGGCCCCTGGAACGGGGCATCGACGCGTCACAGATACGCGTCAACGCCCCCTGCGCCCAGGATGCGGCGTCTTCTGCAGACGCCAAGCTCTGGGGCAGCCAGGATTCCACTATCGCGGCCTCCTCCAACAATTGCCTGTCGAGGCGACTCAGTTGCCACCGCGGTCCGTGCTCTCGCGAGGTCGGACTCGGGGTTGGTTGCACCGCTGAATGTGTGGAGATCTCGTAAAGGATGTAGAGGTGATCCGAGAGAGTCTCCACATCATCCAGCACTCGCCAACCCTGAACACGACGCGCTAGGGCCGGGCTCGCGAACGAAACGTCCACGACGGATCCGCCCAGCCTTCTCACACACGTGTTCTTAGTCCCCCGGTTGAGGACAGACAAACCGGTGGCAACTATCCACTCAGACAGTGTCACACCACGAACATCCGTCGTTGCAGAGCCCCACACGCTGGACTTCGCGTTGAGATCGCCCGCGACCAACACCTCCGCCGGACGAAATCGTTCTACCATTTCCCCCAATCGTATGAGGAACTCCTCGAACTCCGCGAGGATTCGATTGGGGGAAAAGTAGACCCCGACGACAACTACGTCGCCGACAAGCGCCGCGACGCATCCCGCACCCCTCTCAATACGCGAGAAAGGCGGGGAGCCCGCGGCGACCTGGGTGATGAGTGCTACCACCCCGGTGTTGTCGGCGACCCAATTGTCTCTGTCGGGAACGCTGTAAGGCTCCGCAACAACCGCCACCTGAATAGACCACTGCGCCAGGCTTTGGACCAATAAGTCCTGGGCCCTGGCACAGTGGTTTATATTCGACTGCAACACACGGAGAGCCATCACTTGATCTCCATGTGTTGCACCCTCTCACGCCCACCTGGGGCATTTGGCCCGTCCTCTGACGGCCTCTTTCCGCCCTTTCGGCCACCCCTCCTCTTCCTCGAGGAGCCGGCTCTGGCGCATGCAGCGCTTCCTACCGTGTGGTCTGCGGGCTGTTCTGCCGCCTCGCAGACCGGACAGTGAGGTGCCGCCGAGCACTGATGTTGTTTGTGCCCGGCTTGGCCGCACCTGAAGCACTGCTGGCTTCTGTCTTGTGCGCTGCTGCACTTCGCCGCCACGTGGCCAATGTCGTGGCAGCGGAAGCAACGTAGGTTCCGTTGCTGCAGCAGCTGCACTCGTGCAGAGACGAAGCCCACCAGGAGCCGCGACCCGCTCACCCTTTTCGCCGCCATTATAGGGCAGCGAACCCACGCCGTGCCAAGCCCGCTGCGGTCCTGCCGGATCTCCCCCACCTTCACAGACCCGACATCGCAGCCGCCGACTCGGCTCACGGCCTGCGCCACCTCCTCCGAAGTCGCAGAGTCATCTAGGCCACTAACCCTCAACTCTGCGCACTTCACCGGTCTTGCGACCCGCACCTCGCTGGCGTCCAGCACTCCACGCAACCGCTGGGCGAGGGCATCGGCTTTTTCGCCGCTATTGGCGCCAGGTAGCTCCAGCACCCTGGCACCAGTTGAGGCGACCCGGAGACGCAGGTCCACTATTCCCAGGTCCTCCAACCTTACCGCTTCCTTGATCTGCGTCAGCACATCGCGGTAAGTCAGCTCCTTACTAGCTGCGGCCGGCTGCAAAGTTAGTGTTACTGCCGCCGACCGTGGAGGACGCAACTTGGGCTGCTTGGCAGACTTTGCTTTCGCCTTCTGCGTTGTCTGCCTTGCCTGGGCTGCTGCCGCTTTCTTCTTGCCGCCTTTGCGGACCACGACGTTCCAGCCCTCGTCAACGTTGGCCGGTGCAGGAGGCAGCGGTCGAGGCTCCGCGGGTGAGGCTTGGCTGGTTTTCTTCTGCGCCTTCCCGCTCTTCGCCTTCTTGGGACCCTGCCGTGTTTTCGGGCCAGGGTTGGCAGGCGCTACCAGGGTCGTCACGGTAGGCTCTGCCACTACCCTTGAGACGGCCGCCTGACGCCTTTTGTCCGCCGCCAAAGGAGGGCGCACTGGCTTGGCCGGAAGGAGTCTGTCCTCCAGCGCAGCCAGGCGCGTATTCAGCAATGTGCCGACTTGCACCATCACTGTACGCGCCATTGCGTCCTCCTTCTTCTTCTCCTCGGGAGACTGTCGCGAGCTCCTGGAACGCTCGAGCTCCACCCTCATGAGCGACATCTCCTTACGCAGCTCCGACAACTCCTGTGTCAAGCGGCTGTTTGCCGCTCGGAGCTGCGTGACCTCCTCGTTGGCGGTTTTGTTGGCCAAGATCGCCACGGCCGTGTTGATGGCACCGGCGGCATCCTTAAGGGCTTTTGTAAAGGTGCCCTTAAGGTTGCCGGATCTGCTGGCGACCTTGTTGATGATGGCCAAGCTGTCGGTGACCTGGTGCTGCAGATCTTGCACCAGGGGACCATCCACCCTAGGTATCGCCAAGTCCGATACGTCCGAGAGCCTGGAGCTTGCTCTGGACTGTACCGTCTGGGCGATACCGACCACCTCTTCCTCCGCTTGGAGCCGAAGCTCTTGCCGCCTGGCCGTGGATATCTTGGCCTTCGGCTTCTCCTTCTCGTCGTCGTTATCGGAAGAGCCGGAGTTGGTCTTCTTACTCCTCGGCCTCTTCCGATATTTACGTGTGTCAGTCCGAGTCGCTGCGTTTTGCGACTCCATGGACACGCAGCTCTCCACCTCTGATTCTGAGGCCGCCCAAAAACGACCTTTCGAAGATGTAGACGCGGACCTGGACCTCCCGCTGATGATAGAGGCGACTTCCGCCAGGTCCAGCCGCTCCACAACCACCTTCGCGCACTTGAGTGCGACTTCTCCCTTCACCGGCACAGAAGCCCTTTCTCCGCCTGTGACAGGCACGGCATCCTCTACCACGCCCTCCACGGGCACCGCCGCTCCATTCCTCTCAGCCTCCACTTCAACTCCGCCCATCTCAGGCACCCCTTCGACCACTCCGCCCTTCGCAGGCTCCTTCTCAACGCCGCCACCCGCGGCCAACACTCCGCCCATCTCGGGCCCCTCCCCCGCAACACACTGGTATAACTGGCCCCCCCCAGATTCGGTGGGCTTGCGTGCCGTAGCACGGAGGGATTCTCCGGCCTCGAAGAGACCGGTACCCTCCTGGGGTAGTGTATAATTCTTGTATACCGGCATGTTGTGTTTTCGCTGTTCCACAGCGGGGCTTTTCTGTCGGGGTGTGCTCCCCTAGGCCGTGTCCATAACAATGGACTAGAGGCACGCCCATGCCTGCTGGTTTTGGTCCGCGCCGGGAATAAATTCCCGGTCCACTCGCCCGCAAGTGCGAGTGGTTTCCCCTATCCGCCACCCGGGGGACGCGCCCAGTAGGAGTCCAGCAACTCCCTTGGGAACCTAACCTAACCTAACCTAACCTAACCTAACCTAACCTAACCTAACCTAACCTAACCTAACCGATACAAATCGAATTTTTCAAAACCAAATTTTTTATTCCAAATTTATTCTATATACAAGATCTAAGTGTTTTGACACTATTTATACAAGTTTTGACCTATTTACAAAAATTTAAGTTACTGAAAAACACTTAGAAAATTTTCGGCTAATTACAATAGAAAATATTTTATTTGAACCACTTACCTTCTTTCGATTGTTGACTTCTTGGTATCGTGTCGTAGGGTCTTCCGCGCCGTACCATTCTAAATTTTTTCGAAATTTTTTGCTGAAATTTTGCGCCATTTTTGACGCAAAAACACCTGAAAAATTCGGTTTTCTGGACATTTTACCTGCACCTCCTCACCGATTCCCGCGGGTTATACGTCGTCTGAAAGGCCTTTCGAAGCCCGAGCGATTGACACCGGTTTCGCTGAAATCCGTTCAGTAGAAACTGAAAAACTGGGACCGCCCCCCCACCCTATACTCGCCAGGCAGGTAAAAACGGATGCTTTTGAGAAAAATTTTAACTCAGTAAACTTTTTATTTTACGTTTTCCGTTTTGACTATAGGGCAAGGAAGCCTAGAAAATAAAAGGAAAAACAATCAGTGGCTCTGTACACCACTGACTCCTAGGATAATAATTAGGAAACTTTTACTGACTAAGTTGTTATTTACATCTATTTACATCTATTTACATCTTAGGACTAATAAATATATACATTTGTGCACAATTAAACTAGACGTATTTACATTTTATAGACATTTTAACTTGATTTCTGACATCCGAGTGGCTCTTTACACCACCCGGAACTATCCGTCTGCACAGGCAGAATGCTTCGCACACCAGCAAGGGGAAGCGCTCGGGTCCTAAACCTGTCGGGAACTCCAGAGGAGGTGGGCTTTCTGGACGACTCGCCGACCCGAACGCCAGAGAGCCAGCAGCCATCCCCGGACGCCCTGACCGCTCCATCGCGCCCCCACAAAAATAAGATCCCTACCCGAAAAGGCAGGACGGTCAGGGCGGCCGAGACGTCGGTTAGCCCGACGACTTGCGGTGGCAGGACAGACGAGGACAAGGAGAGGACCTACTCCAGCTGGACCTCAGAGGCAAAGGCGTGTCTGATGAGCGCCAAAATCCATCTTAAAAACTCCCGCAACTTGAAGACGGATATAAAAATTGGCGTCACAAATGCTCTAGAGAGATTATATGCTATCGTTAAAGAGCTCGAGGACGAGCTGACAAGTGAAGGAGCGCCGAAGGAACCGCCTAAGGAACAGCCCGAGTGCGAGGAGCAGGAGGGGGAGCTCGCTCGAAAAATCGAGGAGCACTCGAGGCTGTTAGTGGAAAACGCGGAGCAAATGCGGGAGCTGAAGTTGGCGCTCGACCAAAATTCCACCATGCTTGCAAATCCACCCTCTTCGTATGCTAGCGTCGCCGCACTTGCGTCCAAGCCGAAACCGGTGCAACCTGCCCTGCACTCCATCATCGTCTCTTCGGAGGACGTGCGGGAGACAGGGGAGGAGGTCCTGGAACGAGTCCGCAAAGCGGTGGACGCCAAAGAGGGATGGATTAAGGTGGATAGGGTGCGGAAAGCAAAAGACGCAAAAATAGTCCTCGGCTGCCCCACACTGGAGGACAGGGACAAAATCAGAGAGAGACTGGAGGCCGGTCGCCTCCGCGTGGAGGAAGTCAAAAACCGGGACCCAATGATTGTCCTGAGAGACCTCTTGAATATCAACTCAGACGAGGAGATACTCAGGGCTCTCAGGAAACAGAACCGGGAGGTTTTTGACAGCATCGACGAGGAGGACGACAGGGTCCAGGTTAGATTCCGCAAGAAAGCCAGGAACCCCCACACGAGCCACCTGGTTCTGTCGGTCTCCCCCATCATATGGAGAAGAGCGACGGAACTAGGAGCTCTAAGAGTGGATCTGCAGAGGGTCAAGGTCTTGGACCAGTCGCCCCTAGTGCAGTGCTCCCGGTGTTTGGCATATGGCCACACGAAGAGGCACTGCACCGAGGAGGCGGACGTCTGCAGCCACTGTGGAGGCTCGCACCTGAAGGCGAACTGTGAAACGTTGGCGGTCAGTGTAACCCCTACCTGCAAAAATTGCACTAGGGCTGGGAACGACCACACAGATCACAACGCCTTCAGCGAGGACTGTCCGGTCAGGAAGCGGTGGAATCTCTAGCACGCTCAACTGTGGCCTATTGCTAAGGTTGTGGCCACAGGATCTTTCGAGAGACACCAACAGTGGGCGACCCTCAACAAATCTGGACCACCAGCACAGGCAGTAGCGCACCCTGCTTCCGGGAATCTACACTCGGCGGAACATATGTGCCTGAACTTCGTGAGAACGGTAGAGTGGACTGAAATTCAGGCCACATGCAACGCAACGGGGTGGATACCCGTGTATTTGAGACCTTCTTCGGGAAAATTAGCCAAACCCCAGCAGTACATACCAGTTCGGAAAATGCAATTCCTGACCAGAATGAGCCCACAGCTCTATTCTGGAAAATGGTAACTATGGGTCACAGTGCAAATATCTTCAACACGGCAGGAAATGTACAAATACAAACGCCACTTTAGAATTCTTCGGGAAAAATATTTAAAGTAAAATATGCACCCTTTTTACAAAACAAAGTAAAATAGCTTATGATTCCTGGATAATATTAGATTATTCACCGTTATCATAAAGCACTCAATTAGAAATAGAAAACTTAAAATGGATCAATTCAAGTAAAGCAATGTCTCTCAAAATTAAAACGCACCAAATACGGTAATGTCCCAATGTCCCCCAATAACATAAAACCATAAATGAACAAACTAAAACACGCAAACAAGGTCTCCGTTCCCCATGATGGAGGTTGCAAGCATTTCTATAAAAAAAAAAAAAAAAAAAAAAAAAAAAAAACCTAACCTAACCTAAACCTAAACCTAAACCTAAACCTAAACCTAAACCTAAACCTAAACCTAAACCTAAACCTAAACCTAAACCTAAACCTAAACCTAAACCTAAACCTAAACCTAAACCTAAACCTAAACCTAAACCTAAACCTAAACCTAAACCTAAACCTAAACCTAAACCTAAACCTAAACCTAAACCTAAACCTAAACCTAAACCTAAACCTAAACCTAAACCTAAACCTAAACCTAAACCTAAACCTAAACCTAAAACCTTAACCAAGCCTTTTCAGAAAAAAAAAAAAAAAAAAACCTTTACCGGGTTCCTTAATCCAAACCTTACCTTTGATATTTTTAAATCGGTGGACGTGTTATTGAGTTATTCATGCATTGTCGCTCACACATTCATAATGAAAATTTAATATTTAATGTGGTTTTTAAGGAATTGTCAGGGTACCGATCTAATAAAATAAGAAAAACACCTACTTTCAAATAAAAAATAAATCGCAAAAGGCGTAAAAAAAAAAAAAAAGAAAATGAAAAAAAAATCTAAATTATCTAGAAAAAGTGCTGATTGATATATATTGTAAAAAAAAAAAAACAATAAGATTTTTTTCTTTTTTTGAGTAACAGATTTACGTTCAGTACGTTTTTGCTTTTAATATAATATATTATTAAATTATATTTTATTTAAATTTACATGTTGTTTATAATTTATTTACTTTTTTTTTATCTAAATATTTTTTATCTATATTAATAATATAATTCTTATTTATATATTTTTATTGTTTTTCACTGCCATCTAGTGGCACAACATGGTAGTTGTTAGCAGGAATTCGTTATCTACTTTGCTACAACGATTCTTCGTATAGTGTTACCGACAAGGACAAGATGGCGTCATGTAGTTAGTATTGGGTGTCAATAATCAGAGTTGACACTTAAGTACAAATAAAAGTTTTCGTTTATTTTATTTACGCCAGTGATATATACATTGTTTATTAGTTAATAATTAATATTTTTTAGAAATTGATAAACTAGGTTGTTAAACATATTCTTACACCAAAACAACAATGTGACAACTGTAATTATAACTGAAAATCATATGTAAACATAGGTTCATACCTTAAGTTATGTAAAAACTGTGAAAAATATCTATGTTTTGTTAATATTTAACACTACAACTACTAATTATCTTACTTCTGTAATGTAATGGCTACAGAACCAGATACAATACACGTTGAAACTTTTTAAATATTTTAAATGAAGTTATGGAAAGTGTGGAAAATGATGGTAAGCAATTTTTAAACTCAATTTTTCCTTGATATTATTTATTTAATTATTATTTTTCACTCATAATATAAAATATAAAGTCAGGAATTATATAAATCCTTCTTTGGCTATCTTAATTTATTTGATTTTTTTTAATGAATGCCTACTTATTATAATTTATAGTACTTTAAGGCTTTTAACAACAAATTTCTTCATTTTCTTAGTATTCATTTCTTTACTATTATTAAATATACTTAGTTACCAACTTACACTGGATAAAGTATCTTATTTAATGTATAATTAAATTTTTATTTTCTATTTCCAGAAATTCACAGTTTATTACAAGTATCAAATGCTAGCATGATGGGACATTTTCAGATATTTTAAGAAACATACTAATATTAGAGTATCTTAGGTATGACTTCTGAGTAAAGGTATAATTTTTTTAAGTTCTTTTTGCCTGAATTGGACTTACTTCAATAAAAAATTTAAGATATGAAATATTTCAAAGGATATCACATCTTAATTATTTTACTAGTCTATTAGAAGACAATATTCAAGAACATCTAACATTTCCTTGTATTATATAATGAGAAAAACTATATATCTTTAATACATACAATGTGGTATATACGGTATGATGACATTAGAATTTAAAAAATCCAAAATAAATTATTGAAAAACCTATTTAGAAATGTATAAATTTATTTATTAGAATAAAATTAATCTGTTTTCATGTTTCTCAATGTAAATAAGTGTTACAATAATATAATTACAAAACAGTATCAATAAAAAGAAAAATAAATATAGCAGAGAAAAACTTAAACTTGCACTTGGTATTCTTTATTCACTACTTGTTATTATTTTAATTACTGATTTGTATGTTAATACTGTATTTCATTAAATATTTAATTATTGAATTTAAATGTTTGTATTTTTACATTTTAAATAAAGGATCAAAATTTTAATTTAATTATGATTTATTGAATAACTAGCGACCCGCTCGCGGCTTCGCCCGCTTTAATTACTGAATTATTCATGTAATGCACCTATGTTTGCAAAACACTTAAGATTACCAATGTGAAAATTATTTAAACCTTAATGCAACCCGCATTTTCGTAGTTCCAATAAGGGTGTTCCAAATGTTTAAAAAAACACACTTAAGCAAATGACACAAACAACAGAAAACTTTAACGAAAGAAATTATAAACAACAGCACACTTAGATACTATTCTCTTACCCAAAAATACTTAAACGAAAGATGTAACCAACTATGTCGCGTTGAAATACATTATAATTATTGGATAGCTCCAAAATGCGTGCAAACGCTTCTAAATTAACTTTGCTATAGAACCAGGCGCAGAAATGAAGCATTCTCTCGTCCATCTCCGTAGTAGCTCCGAACGATATCTGGGCGTTGACACAGTATGGAATTGGAAGGATTATCAAATGCCATTTAGGCGGTCAACTCAGTCAGGAGAGACCCTCGGTTTCCTGAGGGAGGCCCATCTTAAACGACCAAGTTCAATGCAAGGCTCACGAGTCGGATTTGGAGGAGGATAGAAAGTCCCTAGGAAATAGTCTACGTCTGACAGGCAGGCAGGCAGGCAGGGAGGCGTGCTGGGGGGTTCCGGCTCTGAGCACTTAATGAAGTAGACCCGGGTGCCAGACGCAGTCGAATGCGTGCTACGTCGAAGAAGACTACTATTGCACTCTCCTTTCGGTTGATCACTGTTGCGGCGTAGTATAACCAGAGTGGTATACCCCGCTTGCCAAGCTGCTCGCTTCGTAGAGAAGTGAGAGGAATATCTTCTCGAACAGCTTGGCGACCGCGCTAAGGAGGGTTATAGATCGGTATCCTTCAGGCTGCGGGGTCTTCCCAGCCTTGGGCAATATGATGAGCAGGCCCTTCCTTGCATGCCCGGGGGAAAGAGACAGGCGGGTGCGGCGGATCCATTGTTATAAGCAAAAGGTTGCGGGGCGCGGGGGGACGGGTGGTGGGCGGCGAGCCGTTACACAGCAAGATTTTTTTAGTACCGTAATTGTAATTTGAAATCTGTGGTACTTATCTTCTAAAGTACTTATTGAAATAAAATGAAAACAGTAAACAACATTTTGATCTATATTAAATGGCCAAAAGGTAACTAAATAAATAAATTAGCTTCACGCTGTATCCCGCACACGCAGGGTAGGCAGAGGGAACCCAGTGTCAGACACTCCGTTCCCCACTTTCTGCCGAATTTTTGGAGGCATTTGCGTGCTTAGTGGCAGAATTCAACGCGCGCTTTGCCTCGACACCAGGGCGAAGAAATGAAAACATAAATTTAAGTAAATATTTCATCTCCTCGAGTGGGGATCGAACCCAAAACCAGTCGGTTTTACAGTCACACTTTGTGTCACTGCGCCACGACTGGCCTCGTAACTAATATACTTATTATATACTGAGAGTAAGGGATGATATAGCTTTTCTCTAAAACTATTTGTAATTTCGAAATATTGTAAAGAGCAAAGTTTATCTTTGATTAACGTAGAAAATTAATAACTTATTTAAAAGGATAAAGATTAATACCATTATGGACACACATCCCTACACCCCATACAATAAGAAAATATATTTAAATTGCCGTCTAATTTTCGTCTCCTCTACGCTTTCATTAGTAAGATTTAAACAATTGTTATTTGCATTTCTTGTTTTACGACCTATGAACGACTTTTTCGTGGCATAATTAAATTAAAAATGGAAATGTTAAACATTTACAAAGGTAAAAAAATAATAAAAAGAAGGAGAGTCAATTTAAACAACAGGATACTTAAACGAAAGAAATGATAAACAAAAGACTACCTACTATTCTCTTCCTAAAAAACTTACACGAAAGACTACCTACTATTCTATTAATCAAAAAAGATGAAACTAAATATATCGCGCTGAAATAATACATTAAACTCTAATTATCCAATACGTACAATCGCATCTAAATCTACTTCGATACAGAGACAGGCGGGGGAGACGGGCGCGGCGGACGCGGTCGCGTGGCACGGACGCATGGCGTGTGGTGAGCCGTTTCGCAGCAAGGATATTTTGCTATTGTAACAACTTCTAAAGTACTTATTAAAATGAAAAACAATAAAAGACAGTTTTCATCTCCATTAAATGACCAATGTAACTAATATACTTATTAATATGCTTTATGAGTAGGGATAAACGAAACATGAGCCAAATCTGCGGTTTATAGCGGGCGTGATGTGTCAACAATTAAATGCGTTTTTCTCTAAAACTATTCGTAATTTCCAATTAGTTTAAAAAGCAAATTTTATCTTCGTTTAACGTAGAAAATTAATAAGTATTTAAAAGGATAAGGATTAATATCATTATGGACAAACATCCCTCACAATAAAAAATATATTTAAATTATTATTTTTAGACAGAAATATGCTCACTGTATGTTATCCTTAGTAGATAGAACTATGCTGTCGCTGACTTCTTTGTAGATCTTATTAAGAGCAATAATACTCTAGAACATTGTTTCATGTAGGACTTACCATTAAAGCAGCGCATTTGTGAAAGTTTCTCAACGGGTAGGACTTTATGCACATTTATCATATTTATGTCAAATTACATTAAAATATATATATAATAAATCATATACAAACCTCCTCTGAGAAATACTCTACCTCATGGTGAAAACCGCATCAAAATCCATTGGGTGGTTTAGAGGAAGATCGCTTAGAAAGGCCAGACAGAGAAAAAAAGCGTTCCTATTTTATAATATTTATAGATGATGATTGTCAATAATGTCAAATAATTGTTAATTTTAAATATTGTTTTTTATATTCTGTTATATTTTGTAAAACTCTTTAATTTAGTTTCAGTTTCAGTACAATAAAAATATTTTTTGTACTGAAACTAAAAATATTTCTATTTTCCAACTCGCTCTTAAATTAATTTGTCCACAAATAATATTCATATTGTATACTTTTTAAAATGTTGTTTTCATATTTTACATCTCGAAATAAACGTTCAAGGTATCGGTCTTTTTTATCTTCAACCTACAACAATAACATGTCAAACAACTAGCGACATCTGTAGAACTCTTTAGTCTTTGGAAATTGTCTCTATTGAGATAGGTTATAGAATGATTAAAAATTGTCTATGCTATATAGAGGGCTACGCACTATTTTGTTGGTGATATTTATATATCTTTGCAAGTTCCAGTAATCATTTGAATATGATAACAATAAACGAGCAGCGTCACGTTCCAAATGTTGTATTTAATTATTTGTCGTCCAGCAAATTGTTCATACGCATAATATAGGAAATAGAATTATTCTATACAGTGCTGCTAAGTAGTACTTTTTATTTTGTAATGAATCTACTCAATTTACAAATTGAAGTGCCATTATTTAAATTAATTTGATTATATCATACTCTCTTAATGTACTAAAATTAGTATACGATAATAAATAGAAAAATTACATATAGTTTTGTTAGTGCTGTTAAATATATTTCAAAGATTTGTGAGTTATTATTTAGAAAAAAAAACAACGAATTTATTTACTACTAGCGACCCGCTCGCGGCTTCGCCCGCTTAAACCACAGAATTTATTTACTTAACACACTGAATTATGTTCGTGTTTTGATATACTTATAATGTATGTTTGCAATGTAATGAAGATTTTTTATGAGAAAGTTGTTAAAACTTTAGGTGGCATTTTCGTACCTCCCATAAGAATCTTCAATTGAATGTTTGAAATAAAAACACAACTTATCGATACTTACTATATGTGCGTTTCTTCACGATAATCTCAGAAACGGCTTAACCGATTTAAATACTTTTTTTGTATGTATTCTGGCAAACTGCCCTTAAATATTAAGCATTAGTTTTATTTTAAGCAGCTTCATGCTAGTCAGAGGGAGGAACCTAGTATTAAGACACTCCGTTCCCCACTTTCTACCGAATTCTGGACGCATTGCGTGTTGAGTGGCAGAACGCAATGCCGTGCTTAACCTCGACCCCAGAGCGAAGAAATGGAAATATAAATTTAAGTTATTATAATATTTCATCTCAAATTTAAGTTATTATAATATTTCATCTCCTCGTGTGGGGATCGAACTCAGAGAACCAGTCGGTTTTACAGTCACACTTGTGCCGCTGCGCCACGACTGGCCTCAACTGGACTGGACTTTATTTTAATCGGTTCACATAAAGTTAAAACCAGATCCACGCTTTATCCCGCCCTTAGTAGAGCAACTTAGTGTAAGATATTAGGTATAATGTGTGACGGATGTGCGAAATGAAAAATATTATTAAATTATAATTCAATCCTGCATGTGTGGATCGGACCCACAACGTCGCGTTACAGTTACAATTGGGCATATAGGGTAAAATAGTTTAAACCCGTACCTAAAGAATTTAAGCAAGATACATGAACAGTGAAGACGTAGGTTTTTTTCTCATTTCACAATGTTTATTCATATCTATATTTCGTATGACGCGGTTACGCATAGGTACCAATAATGTAAACAATACTACTACAAAATAGTACTAAAATGTTTAGAACTTTAAACTTTGCCGCCAATACCTACGACTCGATTTCGCAATGAGGCGTATGCGGCGGTTTCCCTTTGATAGGTTTATGTGTGCGTGCGTTCGTTCTTGACAAATTGTATTTTATTTTACAACGATAATTTTATTATTTATTTTGTTTGAAAAAATAACTTTTTTATTTTCGGGTTTTTAATTTAATATGTAATAGGCTTTTATAGAGTAGTTAAACTGTGGTTTCATTTAAAGTGGTCCTAACAAAAAAACTCTGTATAATTGAGCATATTTAATATTTATAGTGATTTTTTGGAAAATAGATACCAATAGTTATTACAACCACTTGCGAAGAAGCATAGTTTAGGCAATTTTTTATTCTTATACCTTTTGAAAAACTACCAACGTTCTTATAGTTAATATATTATTTTTTCAAATTAAAAAAATTGTCTATGTCATCATAAAGGCGGAAAAATATTAATTAAATATTATATAGAATAATATATTCTATAGAGGAATCACACATTCTTTTTATTCAGTTTAGTAAATACATTTTTTAGAGGTTACTCTGTACTAAAAATGGCATGCAACTCTGTTCCCGCATTTACGTTCCTGATATATCGATATAAATAATAGAAATACAAAATATAGGAAGGAAACACAAATGCAATTATATTGCATTTTTTCTTTTTTTCATACTTGAAACGTATTAATAAATTACATATTATGTATTACATACAATTAATTTCTTTTGAATATAACACTAAGTTTAATCAGCTTCACGCTATTTTAACAGATAACATAAGATGACATTAAAACGTATTGACATCACCACGTAATCCATCTAAACACAATATAAACTTTTATAAACTATGAACTCACAATCAGAATTTACTTTCCAAATACATATACTTTTTATTCTACACATCGCCATATGAGCTAATCCCGTAAAATATACCTACTGTATTATGTTTGTTAATATCACCAACGTTGACGTTTAAAATAATAATTATGGTACACTGAACAAATATTGATTATACTTCTTTTTTTAGCCTCACGCTGTATCCCGCACATAGCAGGGTAGGCATAGGACACCTAGTGTTAAGACACTCTGTTCCCTACTTTTCTCGGAATTCTGTAGGCATTGCGTGCTGAGTAGTGAAACTCAACGCCGCACTTTACCTCGACACACACAGAGCGATGAAATGGAAATATAAATTCAAATAAATATTTCGTTTCCTTGCGTGGTCATCGAACCCACAACAGTTACACTTTGTGCCCCTGTGCAACGAACGGCCTCAATTTACTTTCTTCTTTTAAAATGTGGTTAAATGAAATAGTCGTAATTTAATTATGTCAGATTACTATTAACCGACTTCTTAAAAGGGGTCATCCAATTGGACTGTATTTTTTATCCTTGTTACCTTAGAACTTTTGATTGTATGAACCGATTTTAATGATTATTTTTTTATTTGAAAGCTAATGCCTCCCGTGTAGTTTTATTTTAATTTAGTTTATGTCCAACAATGGTATCTATGAGAAAATCATATAAATCTCAAATTTACATTAAGTATATGCGCGACAAATGAACGTATAAGTCAATATCAATTCAACCGATTTTAATGATTCTTTTTTTATTAGAAAGGGTACATATAAGGGGTAGTTTGGTGAAAGTTTAGTTAAGTTCAGAGTGTGAAATCCGGTTGAAATTGAAGAAGTCGATTTTTTTATTAAAAAATATAATTATGTAATTTTTTCTACAAAAAAATCTTTATACTCCATGATAAAAACTATCCTATAAGTGGCATTAGGCTTTGAACTATTGCCATGCCAAAACTAATTTAATTTCATAAAGTAGTTATCGGTATTTTAGGTAATTTATATTTTTCAGTTTTTATTTTTTTTAAAGAAAACTATCATGAAATTCGGAATGAAACTCAAAAAAAATGTACCTTGAGGCCCTAGGCTAACACCATGCAAAAATTCATCAATTTCTGTCAGGTAGTTTTTGCGTGATTGACGCACAAACAAACCGACAGACAGACAGACAGACAGACAGACAGACAGACAGACAGACAGACAGACAGACAGACAGACAAGAATTCTGCTGAGTGGTTTTTTAGGTTCTATAATCGACATATTAACCGACCTAATTTTTATTTTTTTTATATCTTTCATGTACAGAATTGACTTTTCTATCCTTTTATTATATATGGAGATGAGTAAGTGAAAAAAATCATGAAAAATTGCATTGCATAACTTGCATTGTATTAAACAATTATCACTAAATTGTCATTATTACATGAAAAGAAATAAAATAACATAAATATTTAAATTATACATATTTCATTTAAAAAAAATGTAACAGAACATATATTAAACATATTTTTATAATTTATTTTATTAATTTTATCTAAAAAATGTATTTATAAATGAAGTTGATATCAAATCAAATATAATTCTTAATATTAACTGATAATAAAAATATGATTAGTTAATATTAAGAATTATATTTGAAAAAAACATCAAAAAATAAATATTATTTAAAAATAAATATCAGAACAAATATTCAAATTACTTTTCTTATACAATTAAACAATAATTTCACTCAATCACTAAAAGATTCAGAGTATCGCACACAGGAGCCGGAGATCCAGCCAGAGCCAGAGGTCGGTGATTAGTTCGTTTCTGGACTGGAGATGTTTTTTTTGAAAGGGCTACACTGCTGTTTACTTGCACTGGTCTTTACAGCGTCACCCACAGAACCACAGAACACATACGCAAAGGGAAATGAATGTTCACTTCATACAAAAAAATGGGGGACAAAACGACACTGCTGCCATCTATCGTGTGCCCACCAAAAACAATATTTAAAATATGGCAGTAAATTCAATTTTTTTCTAATATTTGGATAATAAATCGATTCTTATTCAAAGCCAGAATGATTCACTTTTTCAAAATCAATTGGATATATAATAATTAAATTTTAACAAACATACTTTCAAAAGATTTTGAAGGCGTGAATCATTTCTGGTATAATAATAATAATACAAGATAAATGCAGAAATAAAACAAATAATCACTTTTATATTTTTATTGCTTATAAACATTTGTTACAGTTATATTTATACAAATAGTATTCTTGCAAATCAAATAAAAGTGATAAAGATTGCAGCAAGACAAACTTGCCCTCTTATGTTAGACACAATAATTAACATTTGTAAGTTAAATAGATTGTAATCTGTAAAATAATCATAATTTATATTTATTTATTTATTAAGTTATAACATTATAGGCAGTTACATTCTGAAAATTTGACCGAGACTACAAATAAAGAAAGAACAAAATCATTGCTGTTTATTATTCTATTTTAATTAAGTGTTGGGTTGTAATGTTGATTTGTTGATGATAATTATAGATATAATAGAGATAATGATAAAAATTATGAAGTAAGTATTATGAACTTATTAGTGTTGGTCAAATTAAAACTAATATAATTATGCTACTACTTATTTTTAATATATCTATATTCCTTTTTAACAATTTCTGCTATTTTAAAAACTTTAATTTTAATAAAATTTGCATTTTTTGCCAAGGCTCTTTAATAAAAATCCACAGACATATTTACATGTAAAACAAACCTTGACCGTGACTTAGAACTTAGCAAGATTCACTCCCATTGTCTGCTTGGCATTTGGACATGTATGGTCCTGTTTTAATTTGGGTGCAAAAACAAAATTTCCATCACCAGTCTTTTTCGAAGACATGTTCTATATTTTTCCATTTGGCTTGACCTGGATGGATAACCTGGATAACTGGAAACCAGCCAAACTTGAGATCAGCCATATTGCAGGGGCACAAAGAGTGACTGTAAAAACTACTAGGTTTGTGGGTTCGATCCTCATTTCAAGGAAAAAAAAATATTTATTTCAATTAATATAAATTGAAATAAATATTTGAAGTGAAAAATGGAAATATTTCCATTTCTTCACTCTGGTTCTTCAATGCCTCCAGATTTCGTACAAAGTGAGGAATGGAGTGCATTAACACTAAGTTGACTCTGCGTACCCTGCTGCAGGATACAGTGTGAAGATGATTTAATTTTATTTATATAGAAACTTGTACTCTTAACTGGACTATACATTACAAGACAAAATAAAATATTACCTTTTCCTTCAACATTGTTTGAAGTAATATTTTGGTATTGCATTTTATTTATATTTTAAAAACAATTTTCTGAACGATTTCAGTAAGAGAGGTAAATCAAATATTGTAATACATCAATATGGAGTCAATACTCCACCCATATTACAAATTGTAGCTGCAATATTTAAGCCATTTCAAAACATTTTTGTTGAACCTGAAATAAAAATAAAAAAATAATAAATAAAACAACTATTTTCACAAATCTTTACAAATAAGGCTTTAGGCTTAGTTAATAGTCAGTTAGTTAACGATTACAAACCGGTGTAAATTGGTAGGACCAGGACAAGGGAAACCTATAAAATTTATTTATTAACAAATAATAAAATGCAATAGAAATTCGAATATTAAGTAACAGTTTGCGTCACCGAAAAAAACAGTAGGTTAGCCAGGCTCTATAATATTATTAAATTCAGAAGTATATGGATTATGTAGAGTTAAGACCATTATAGATATTTTTTTATTTTGTAGCATTATATTTACATAAGTTCGCCAATTGACGTTCAGAGGTCGCTTTGGAATTGAATATTTCAATTAACGTCACTAGATGTCGCTACCAATTTAAACATGAGCAGTAATATTAAATTTATTTATTAACTTTACATATTTATAATAATAGTTAATTTTAAATATATATTTTTACCACAAATAAATTAATATAAGGCTCGTAAAGTAAGCAATTCTTCACTATCTGTGCTAGTTTACTCCGAATTACTGTACTCTATGGTACTCTGTAGTCTATTTATATGGTAGTTTCAAATTCAAATATCTATTGATACTGTTGTTATACTTGTTGGTATCAAATTATCAATTCAATTACGGTATTTTTGTAATAGTTAATGCGTTTTTCCGTTGAATTGAGCTCAGATTTCTCCGGTAAATTCATTTTACTATTATTGTTACAACTGTATATGGGATAATTTGTGCTGTACAAAATTGTGTGTCTTGGAAGGATTAGATTCTTTAGTGCACATAATGTCTTTAGACAAACAATGCTGTTCGTGTGCGCAAGGAGAGTTGAGGTATTGTTGATTCTAATAATAAATACGTATATGGTGTATAATTGTACATGATTATTCATATAGTTAAAAATATCAATAACAAAAAGCAAAACACGTAATATATGTTCTGTGGGCTTTTCTGCCTTAGAGTTTATCTCAAATTATTATATGTAACACAAATTTTGATTATTATATTAAGTAGAAAATAATAAATGGGTAAGCAAATAACTCGTATTTTCTATTTATACTACGTGCTTGTATCGGACGTAGAATTTTCTACCTTTAGTATTTTCAAGGTGCGAAACAAGCACGTAGTGACAGTAATTTTTTACATTTACTATTTATATCTTTGTATTTAATAATAATAACTCTATGTGTTTCTGTTATTATTGGATTTATTTTGCAGTTGCGATGAAAGTTCCTATGCTTACCTTAATGTTTGAACAAAAAAAACCTGATGATAAACAATTATATAAAATAAGAAATCAAATACAGAGTAACTTCGAGTTTACTGTGAAATATATATTAGAGCAATAAGTAAAAAAAATATAGATTTTATGCAGGACATATAAATACTTTGTATAAAATCAATTCTTTGTAAAAAAATATTCAATACATTAATTTCAGATCTTCAAATATTGATAGACAAGAGAAAAGGACATTCTACAAATATTTCCAGTTATGTTATGGAAAGTCAAGAAAAAGTAAGTAATAAAATCATATTACATTAATAGGAAATAACTTATGTACTATATATTTTTAAACAGACAATTCGTAAAGTAAGCTGTTAAGTAGTCCTCCTTAAATATGATAAAATTAACAAATATTTTTAAGATTTTTCAGTTTTCTGTTATACAGTTTGACAATACCTTGTTATATTCTAATGTAATTAAAATAATTTCGCTGGCATTTTGTTGTTTCAGAGCAAATTGTCCATAATTTTTTAAAGTCAATTAATTTACTTGTTCATAATTAAGTAATAAACAAGTAAAATTTTAAACAATCACTAGTTTAAAAATATTACTAGCAATTAAATCTAAATAAAGCTTATCTTTATGTTTAATCTATATATCTAATAATTAAATGTTAATTAAGCCTTATTATTTTTATTTTTAGTTGAGTTGCTCATTAAATAGCAAGGGTGTGAAAATACATAAATAATAACAAGAAGGAAAAGAGACATTGCTTTACAGTAAAAGAGTTTTGTCCATTTTTAAAACATAGTCCAAAGGCCTACATTTTTTTAGATTCATATTTATTTTATTTTAATTTATAAAAGCTTAAGCCTGGATTCAATAAAAATATTTTTTCTCTAATTAAAGAAAACATTGGATAGTATGAAATTATTGTGATAAATTATGTGTATTACTTTTTGATGAAGTTTTCTTTGAAAGTCAGTGTAGCTCTCTTGATAGAGAGAAAAGATAAAAATATTGACTGTATAATTCGATAATGAACCAAATTAATAGAACAATAGTAAAACTATTAAAGATTGTTCATTTTAAAAAAATGAAGAACTTGTAATAATTATTTTTTATAGTCAATTTATGTAATACTATGCTGAATGAAAATAAAAAATATATATTACATACATATCTATCTACTGTTGGCTATTATGGCAGTAGTAAGAATCCCATATGAAATACCATTTTTAATCTTGTAAAATTTAAATTATTAACATTTTATTACCATCCTATATACCTCCAGAATGCAAAGAAACAGTGGACCGTTCATTATTTGTAGACAATATTTTTGACTCAATAAGTAGCAGTAAAACTCAAATTTTTCCACCCACATTCAAGTCGGTGCACAACAACACATGGACAGAAGCAAAAATATATTTAATTCCAAGAAATTTTTGTAAAGCAGTAGAAAAGTAAAATCTTTCCTCATTGTGTCAAATTGGGTGTAGACACCGAATGGAATTGAAATATTATTAAAAAAATTAAGGGTTGAGTACAATAGAAAGTCAGTGTGGCTGCGACGCCTAAACCAAGATCCTCTTGAATTATTTTTTTTTGGCACAGTAACAAGTCACGAGTTTCGCAACAACTCTACTTGTGTTTAGTTTGTGTTAATATTTGCAACACTTTTAATAAATCATCTACACAGTGTTAACAACCATAGGTGAAAACTGTGGAAATTACCATTGTCAGTCATTATATGTTCAATCATCAATGACAATACAGAAACTATGTTGTCCACCTGCACATTGATTTTTAAATCATGCAGTCAATGTATGAGTTATTCAACTTCCAAAGATGAAATTGAATATATACAATATAGAGAATTTGCAGATCAACTTTGCACTCCCAGCAAACAATTATTAAATTAATTTAAATATCCAAGATGTATTTAATAGAATAATTTAAAAAAAAGAAAGAATTAAACTGCGATATTTATACTAATTCATTTTCATTGTATTTCAATGTGGTTCTACATAAAAATAAATTAGTTGATTATATAATCCATATTGTGATTCATTGTTTGATGTATGATTATTAATTGTTGAAAAGATATTAATATATTATTGGCTGGAAGAAAGCGAATTGATAATAATAGTTATAAATTCCAAACAAATGCAAAGAAATTCAACAAATGTTTTAAAAGCTGATTTAAGAAATATA
>JALPMF010000116.1:0-12500 GCA_030704555.1 Heliconius charithonia | reverse complement strand
TAAAAACTTTTCAAATTCTGATATTCCGCTTGTCTCTTGTGCAGGGAGACTTTTAAAAATATAAAAATAATTATAGTACTCAAAACAGACAGCCAGCGGCTTTTACACCACTGACTAACTTAAAATAAAAGAATTGTCTAAAACATTAAACATTAATATTTAAATCGACAAAGACAATATATACAATTATATACACATTATACACTCTAACGATAACCAATCGGAGCCTTGTAGGAGCACTAACCTTTCATTATATAAGTATATATTCCTTTATAAAAGTTTTAAAAATTGACACGGTAGGCCTAGGGAGAGAAAACCAGATTTTTATCGAAAAATCTCTTAGTTCTCCCCACCCCAAATATATTTACTTACTCCCCCCCTTTAATAACCCTAGTGCTCCTAGCAAGGCTCCTATTCTTATTGACCCTGAACGGCTCTTTACACCGTTCAGACAAACTGACAAATCTTACAAGTCCCTCATCGGAGACAAAAATGTTCGGTTTCCGCACACCAGCGAAAAATCATACGCACACAAACGAAGACGACCCCTTGGGGACCGTTGAAGAGATTATCACTCTCGAGTCCTCACCATCCCTGACCCCTGCAACCCAGCAAAGGTCACCTAGTCCCCTGACCGCCCCCACTCGCTCCCAGAAACAAAAAATTAAACCCTTGCAAGAAGACCGCACGAACAAGGTAACAGAAGTATCGGTGAGTCCAACGGTGAAGAAACGGGGTTACGCGAGTAGAATCATTGAAGCTAAGGCGTGCCTCACTAAAGCCAAATTACACCTAGGCAACTCGCGCAACCTAAAAACAGATATAAAGGCCGAAGTAACAAGCGCAGTAGAGAGACTATACCAATTGGTGAAGGAGGCAGAGGCTGGGGGGCGGAAGGACGAAAAGAATAAGATGGAACAGAAAGAGGATAAAGAAGGAACAGAGAAGGGATTGCTGAAGGAAAAAGGGATAGGGATAGAGGAGTTTTATAGCAGAATAAAAGAACACACCAGGCTCATCAAGGAAAACGAAGAAAAGATGAAGGAGCTAAAACAGGCCTTGGAGGATCAACGGGTATTGCTCGAGAAGTCCACGAGCGCGAGTGTGGCAGCTAGCGCCGAAAACACCGAGCAGCTGCAGGGGCTAAAGATGGCCATCGAAAAGAACGGCGCTATCCACCAATATCCAAACCCGACCTACGCGAACATTGCCGCGCAGGCGCCCACGATGAAACCAGTACAACCTGCCCTACACTCCATAATCATCTCTTCGGAGGATCAATTGGAGACGGGAGAGGAAGTGCTGGAGCGAGTGCGCAAAGCGGTTGACGCGAAGGAAGGGTGGATAAAGGTGGAAAGAGTCCGGAAGGCGAAGGGTAGTAAAATCATCCTGGGATGCTCAACGGCCGAGGACCGCGACAAAGCCCGGCAACGACTGGAGTCCTGTCGCCTCCGGGTCGAGGACGCCAAAAACCGCGACCCCATGATCGTCTTGAGAGATCTCCTGAACATCAACTCGGATGAGGAGGTGCTCAGGGCTCTCAGGAAGCAAAATGGGGAGTTATTTGGCGGTCTCGGCGAGGGGGACGACAGGATCCAAGTCAAGTACAGGAAGAAGGCCCGAAACCCCCACACTAGCCACCTGGTGCTGTCGGTCTCCCCCAAAATATGGAGGAGAGCGACAGAACTAGGTGCGCTACGCGTGGATCTGCAGAGGGTCAAGGTCATGGACCAATCGCCCCTCGTGCAGTGCTCCCGGTGTTTGGCCTATGGCCATACCCGAAAGTACTGCACGGAGGACGCTGACACCTGCAGCCACTGTGGAGGCCCGCACGTAAAGGCAAACTGTGAACAGTGGGAGGCCAATGCTGCCCCTACATGCAAAAATTGCATTAGGGGTAGGATTGGCCGCTCAGACCACAATGCCTTCAGTGAGGAGTGCCCGGTCCGTGGACGATGGGAGACGCTAGCGCGTTCAGCAGTAGCGTATTGCTAAAGTTGAGATGGTGGACTTGGTATACCGCGTGCTCCAGGCAAATGTTATGAGGAAGAAGCTGGCTACCGAAGAACTACTAATGGAGGCGACAAAGAGCAAAGTGGCAGCCGTCCTAATACAGGAACCATATACCGGTTCGGCTCGAGGCATGAGGAGTTATCCCGGAGTTAGAATCTTCCAAGACAATGCGCCAGGCGACGAGACAGTAAAGGCAGTAATAGCCGTCCTGGACGGTAGCATTGATGTGATCCAATACCCTAAACTGACGACTAAAAATATAGTTGTCGTGGGTCTGGTCACCAAATCCTGGAGGATTACTCTTGTATCCTACTACTTCGAGCCGGACAGGCAAATGGGAGCCTATATACGCCAGCTAAAAATGATCGCAGAGGAACCTGAGCTGGGCAGGATAATCATTGGCGGGGATGCAAATGCCTGGAACACGTGGTGGGGTAGCGTGACGACCAACGCCCGAGGAGAGGAATTCCTGGAAGCTCTCGACGAGCTGGATCTCCAGGTACTAAACGTTGGAGACACTCCAACCTTCGACACCATAAGGGGTGGTCGACGTTTCCACAGTCACGTCGACGTGACTATATGCACTCCCAACGTTTTCGACCTTGTTGGAAACTGGAGGGTTGTTGAGGGCCTCACGAGCTCGGACCACAATGGAATCTTTTTCGATATTAAATTACAGAAATCAACTGGAATAAATATTAAAAGGACAACAAGACTATATAACACAAAAAAAGCCGATTGGAACAAATTTCATAACATACTAAAACAATTAAAAATGCAACACAAAATTACAAATTTGGACATAAATACGATTAGTACAACAGAACAATTAGATAAAATAGTAGATAAATACACAGATATAATAACACAGGCTTGCACTGAATCGATTCCTACGAAAAGACCGGAGCAAAGCCTAAAGATTCCATGGTGGTCCGAACACCTGGAGAAACTAAAAAGAGGCGTGGCTACAAAAAGGCGCCGCATTAGGTGCGCATCCTCATTTCGAAGAGCAACAGTGGTAGAGATATACCTGAAGAGCAGGGAAGAATATGAAAGGGAAGCTAGATGTGCGCAAATTGCTAGCTGGAAGACATTTTGTGAGAAGCAGGACAGGGAAGGGATGTGGGAAGGAATCTACAGGGTTATAGGCAGGACAGCAAAGAGGACGGAGGACGTACCCTTAGAATGGGATGGCAAAGTGCTGGACGCGGAAGGCTCGGCAAAACTCCTGGCAAATGTCTTTTATCCAGAGGACTGCAGCGTTCAGGACACACCGGAACAGACTAAAATAAGAGAGAGCGCCAGCAGTGTGAGCGTAGGAGCCTGCGGAATACAGCAGGACCCGCCGTTCACACCCCTGGAACTCGAACTCTCGTTAAAATCCTTCAACCCGAAAAAGGCGCCTGGAGTAGACGGGTTCACGGCGGATATATGCAGCCACGCCATAGCAAATGACCCCGAGCTGTTCCTTAAAATAGCCAACAGTTGCCTCCAGTTACACCATTTCCCCAAAAGATGGAAAGAGGCAACTGTCATCGCCCTCCCCAAGCCAGGAAAAGACAATTACGCCCATCCAAAATCGTACAGGCCCATTGGGCTCCTCCCAGTGCTGGGCAAAATACTGGAGAAGATGATAATGGCAAGACTCCGGCATCATCTTCATCCACGTATTAGTGCAAACCAGTACGGGTTCATGCCCCAGAGGAGCTGCGAAGACGCCCTCTATACCCTCATCCAGCACATAAGGTCCAAACTGCAGGAGAAGATGATTGTGACAGTAGTGTCACTGGATATAGAGGGCGCCTTCGACAGCGCCTGGTGGCCTGCGATTAGGATGCGGCTGGTCGAAGAAAAATGCCCTGAGGGACTCCGTAGGCTGATAAACAGCTACCTGGAAGACCGACGGGTACGGGTGAGGTATGCAGGCAGGGAACACTGCAAGAGCACAAGCAAGGGCTGCGTGCAAGGCTCCATTGGTGGACCCATCCTGTGGAACTTGCTACTGGACACCCTGCTGAAAGAGCTGAAAGAGAAAGGGGTCTACTTACAGGCATTCGCAGACGACGTCGTCCTGGTTTTCCACGGGGGTACGGCGTCTGAAATAGAAAGGCAAGCGAATGCTGTTCTCGACCATGCTCAGAGGTGGGGTGACGTGCACAAGCTCAAATTCGCCGCAGCCAAAACTAATGCTTTAGTTGTGACAAATAAGCTGAAACACGACACACCACGGCTGAGCATGGGCGGGACAGACATTGCTCTCAAAAAGGAAATGAAAATACTGGGCCTAATAATCGACGACAGACTTACCTTCAACGCGCACGTCGACAGCACCTGCAAAAAAGCGGTTAACATATACAAACAGCTTGTTAGGGCCGCTGGTACGAGCTGGGGACTGCATCCGGAAATAATCCACCAGATCTACATCTCCGTCATAGAACCAATAGTTCTGTATGCGGCCAGCGCGTGGGAACCGGCTGTTCGGAAACTTGGGGTCCAGAAGAGGCTGAACTTCATCCAGCGCAGTTTCGCCCAAAAGATTTGCAAGGCCTACCGCACGGTCTCCCTCCACTCGGCATTGATCCTGGCGGGGATCCTCCCCCTTGACATTCGCGTTCGCGAAGCAGCAACGCTGTACAGAGTCAGGAGGGGTGATCCCATCCCGGACATGGCGGGGAGGGAGATCGAGCGGTTGACCTCTGTGCTAGAGAGTCCGCACCCAGCGGAGCATTTACGCCTGGAGTTCTTAAGCCTGACGACCAGTGAACAGGTGCAAGAGACGCTTAAAGACTCGGTCGTCCAAGTATATACGGATGGCAGTAAGATTGAGGGCAAGGTGGGAGCCGCGCTCTCCATATGGAGCGGCGGGGCCGAAATCCGCGCCCTCAAACTTACTCTGCCAACCTTCTGCACGGTTTACCAGGCGGAACTCCTGGCTATATGCAAGGCCACGGAGCTGGCTCTCGGGCACCAAGAAAGGTCCTTCGGAATCTATAGCGATTCAATGGCGGCGCTACAAGCAGTCGCAAACCCCAATTGCCTCCATCCCCTTGCAGTTCAAAGCAGGAAAAACTTAACATCTCTTTCCAGACAGAACAAGGCAGCCGCACTGTTCTGGATAAAAGCCCACGCAGGGATGGAAGGCAACGAGAGGGCCGATCACCTGGCAAAAGAGGCAGCTTTGAGGCTGAAGCGGGCCCCCGACTACGATCGCTGCCCGGTGTCATTCGTCAAAAAGAGTATCCGTATGGACTCTCTTGACGAATGGAACCGGAGATATCTGGCCGGAGAGACCGCTTCAGTCACGAAGCTCTTCTTCCCGAACGCGGTGGACGCATACAGAATCATAAAGAAATTTACTCCAACCAAATATACCACACAAGCACTCACCGGACATGGTGGGTTCTCCGAGTACTTGAAAAGATTTAAGTGCAAGGAGAACCCAGCATGTTTGTGTGATCCACAACAAACAGAAAGCGCAACCCACGTGCTGACCGACTGTCCTGCCTTTCTGAAGCAGAGAAGGAGTTTAGAAGACAAGTTAAATGTAGAAATAAGGAAAGAAAACCTAAGTGAAATAATGGAGAGTAGAAACTGTAACATATTTTTAGAATATTGCGAATTGATAGTCAAAATTGTAAATAATAGAAACAAAGTAGATATAGTATAGTAAATTTTGAAAAGTAAAGTAGAGGATAGATAAATACTTCTTGTAAATTTTGGTTTAAATATAGTAGCTTACATAGAACAAAGAATAAAAATGTCTCTGATCACGTCAGAGGGACTTGTATTTAAATAGAAAAAAAAAAACAAAAAAAAACCTAACCTAACCTAACCTAACCTAACCTAACCTAACCTAACCTAACCTAACCTAACCTAACCTAACCTAACCTAACCTAACCTAACCTAACCTAACCTAACCTAACCTAACCTAACCTAACCTAACCTAACCTAACCTAACCTAACCTAACCTAACCTAACCTAACCTAACCTAACCTAACCTAACCTAACCTAACCTAACCTAACCTAACCTAACCTAACCTAACCTAACCTAACCTAACCTAACCTAACCTAACCTAACCTAACCTAACCTAACCTAACCTAACCTAACCTAACCTAACCTAACCTAACCTAACCTAACCTAACCTAACCTAACCTAACCTAACCTAACCTAACCTAACCTAACCTAACCTAACCTAACCTAACCTAACCTAACCTAACCTAACCTAACCTAACCTAACCTAACCTAACCTAACCTAACCTAACCTAACCTAACCTAACCTAACCTAACCTAACCTAACCTAACCTAACCTAACCTAACCTAACCTAACCTAACCTAACCTAACCTAACCTAACCTAACCTAACCTAACCTAACCTAACCTAACCTAACCTAACCTAACCTAACCTAACCTAACCTAACCTAACCTAACCTAACCTAACCTAACCTAACCTAACCTAACCTAACCTAACCTAACCTAACCTAACCTAACCTAACCTAACCTAACCTAACCTAACCTAACCTAACCTAACCTAACCTAACCTAACCTAACCTAACCTAACCTAACCTAACCTAACCTAACCTAACCTAACCTAACCTAACCTAACCTAACCTAACCTAACCTAACCTAACCTAACCTAACCTAACCTAACCTAACCTAACCTAACCTAACCTAACCTAACCTAACCTAACCTAACCTAACCTAACCTAACCTAACCTAACCTAACCTAACCTAACCTAACCTAACCTAACCTAACCTAACCTAACCTAACCTAACCTAACCTAACCTAACCTAACCTAACCTAACCATGGGAAATTTCATTTCCAAAAACAAACTAAATCTATGTTAAACTAAATAATATTGTATAAGTTATATCTAATTGTTAATAATCTATCGTTATATAAGTGTTTTGTATATATAAATTTCATATTTTTAATAATTTTCAAAATTTTTGTACTTAGTAATTCTTCATACATTTTGTTAAAAATTTTTTGTCTTCGATTTCCGTTTTTTATATGTCATTCGTAGGGTCGCATCGGTCCTACTTGTAAATCATTTTTTCGGATTTTTTACGCGCCAACTTAGCGCATTTTTACTCAAAAATCCACTCGGAATTGACAAATTTTGGGTTTTTCGCGGATAATTCCCGAACCCCATACCCCACCCGGACTATACTAACATCTACGTGTCGGCCTTTACGAGCCCCGTCGTTTGACACCTCTCTCGTCCGAATCGGCCGAGCAGATTTTGAAAAACTGGCCCTCCCCCCCACCCTATCCTCTCAGTGCCTAGTAGACAAGGCTTCAATTGGGAAAATTTTTGTTACCGAATTTCTTTGAAATTTGTCAGGAGTATTGCTCGTCCTCTGGTAGACCGAAATGGACTACAAGAAAATGTTTCGTTCGTCTACAAACAGCAATAAATCGACTTCGTCTCAGTCTCCTTCGGAGGCTGGGACAAGCAGCCAGAATGTCGACAATCCCGGGTCGAGTGCAGCTCAGGCTACCGACAGCAGATGCAGTTCCCCGGATCTCGACTGCTTCTTGATGGCCATGTCTCCTGAGGGAGACTTAGATGAAATAGTCCCAGAAGCGTCCCAAACTCAGGACAAACCCAAGTCCAAAGCCAAGGGCAAAGCCGCCAAGGCAGAAAAGCCCCCAAATAAGTCTCTTCCAGTTGACGCTCGCAGTGTAAAAGATGTCCGTTCTATGAACCACGTCATAACCACCCTTGCCAGACAAATAATCAACTCAATCCGTGAAAATAAAAGCGTCACTTCTGTAAATAAAAAGTACATTGTGGAGGCGGCGGAGGAAATTGCCTTAGCCGCCGACATCTATCTCGAGTCCATTTTGGAGCCTGGCAATTTTGATCCGCCGCCCGATACGCCGGCTCCTGCTCCACCTCCTGCACCCCTTGATGGCACTGGCTTAAGAACGGAGATCGCCACGGTTATGCGAGAAGAAATGGAGAAACTTAAGTCCGAACTTAAAGAGCAGTTCTCATCCAACTCTGGCCTCACTTATGCACAAGTTGCATCAAACACTTCTCAATCACCCCCTGTAAAGTCCCCCAAATCTCAGTACAAACCCGCCATAGTAGTTTCTCCTCTCGAATCCTCTGACACCAAACAAGAGACCATCAATAAATTCAAGAAAAGTATCTCATTTAGAAATAAAAATTATGCTCCCACCAATGTTAAGGTTTTGTCCAACAATAAAGTCAGAGTCGAGTTTATTAACGAGTCCCAATGTCAGGAAACTCTGAACCACCTGAAGGAGTCTACCATAGTAACTGCCGAACCGGCCAAAAAGCTTCGCCCCATGCTCATACTCAAGGGAGTGTCAAAAGACATCCCCCTTGAGGAATTGTCCTCAGTCGTAATCCAACAAAATCCTACACTTGCAAATTTAACCATTGAGCCAGAAGATTTTAAACTTAGATTCCGCAGAAACAACAATAGAAATCCTAATTTATATAACGCCGTTTTTATTGTAAGTCCAGCCGTGTGGCGCGAAGCGACAAACCTGGGGAGGCTAAATGTAGACCACCAGCAAGTCTTTGTGGGGGATTTCTCTCCGTTTATGCAGTGTTACAAGTGTCTGCAGTTCGGTCATATCAGCAAAAACTGTACGTCCGATTGCAGGCCTTGTTCACACTGCTCCGAAAAAACCCATCAGGTTGAAACTTGCCCGCATATCAGCAATACTCCTGTTTGTTTCAACTGTTGTAAATATAACGCAAAAACCAATAGTCATTTAAACACCAACCACTCCGCTACATCTGTTAATTGTCCAACCGTCCAGTACATCACTAACCAATTAAAGTGTAAAATTGATTATGGTATATAATCTTGTTAATTAATAATGTCCTATATATATATATATACCTCCTCTTTTTAGAAATTCCGTTTAATTACTTAGAGTCTTATCTTTATTTGTTATATTATATCCAAGTACTTGTATTTATTGTCTTAAAAATTGTGTCTCAAATATAATTGTGTCTTATTGTTGTAAAGATTGTGTCTATAAATAAAATTGTCATCTAAATTTGTCTTCTGAAATATTGTGTCTTAGAAAATCTTGTTGAAAATCTAAAAGTATGTTCCTTAAATAAATTTCTTGTCAGTTTTTAAAGTTAAAAAGAAAAATAAGTTATGAAAATAAAATATGTCAGGCATGTCTGCGCAACCGACCCCGGCCGCCCGTATACATTAGCGAGGACTGCGGTTGGAAGCGTTGACTGGCGTTTGTAATTAAAAATTAAAGTCAAGGGATTCAACTCCCAAAAAAAAAAAAAACCTAACCTAACCTAACCTAACCTAACCTAACCTAACCTAACCTAACCTAACCTAACCTAACCTAACCATGCTAAATAATCATAGTGTATACACTGTGACAATCACGCCATACTTTCCTTAGTACAGGGACCGGCTGTGGCATCTTGTACTACAGAGAATTTAGCAAAAATTTTATAGTATAGGGACTGGTCGTGGTACCTTGTAGTACAGGGAATTTAATCATATTTTAGTTTTGTTTTATTTAACTTTGAATTTGTATTGCTTCGCTTGTTATATATGTTTAATATTGTATAGTAGGTTTATGTAAGTTTTTATACCATATAAGATGGTAAAAATAACAATAGGAAATAATTTTAGTTCATATAAATTTGAATATTTTTAAAGATATATATAACATATATAACTACATACATATATAACTTTATTTGCATAAAATTTTAGTAAGTTAACATATACAATTTTAAATTCTTCACTTAGTCTAATATTTAACAGGAATAAATATTATAGTATAGGGACAGGTAGTGGCACCCTGCACTACATTTTAATTTTTAATTTTTAATTTTTCATTTTAATTTTTAGTAAATTAAGCATAAATATTATAGCATAGGGACCGGTTGCGGTAAACTTTACTACAAAGAATTTACTGTATTTTATTTTTGACTTATTTTTGTTACATTTTTGTTTTAATTTTATACATATAACTGTTAATAATATATAAGAATGAGATAATAAGCACAGGGTATTGCAATTTATGTTAAATATTATAATAATTAGCAAGTTTTCTCTGTATAATTTGCATATAATTTTCGACAAATGTAACTTCCATAGCTATAATTGTTTTAAAAGATATTTCTTAACATTATAATAATAACAAGTAAATACAAATAATTGAATTTCTACAGTGTATATATTAAATACTAAATAAACATAAACGTTGGATAGTCATAGCCTACACGCTGTCAATCACACCATCATTTTGTACTACAGATAATTCCCTTTAAACATTTTAGTACAGGGACTGGTTGTTGTACTGTAGTGAATTTTATTATATTTTATTTTTGATTTATTATACTTACACTTTACCTTGCTTTTACTACACGTTTAATTTTAATACATTTATATAGCTAGTTTATACAGAAACATTCAAAATGATTCGCACACCACCAAAACAGCGTAAATCTGACTCAGACGATCAACCTACCGGTTCTCAAGCATGTGCAGGTTCGGAATGTTCTGTGCAGGACGAGCTCTGCGCTAGCAGTGAGAGTCCAGACATCTCCCCTATGGTTCTGCAAATATCACCTGACATATCCCTCGACGACCAGTCGCAAAAGCAGCCTAAGTCCAAAAGTAAAGCGTCTACTGCTCTTAAAGCAGACAAACCTCTCCCGGCTCTTGCAAGTTCTGTCCATGATTTGGCTTCATACAGTACCGTAGTAAACTCATTAACTACATCCATTATATATGCGGTAGGAGAGAACAGGAGTGTCACAACTACAAATAAAAAATTTATCGTAACAGCTTCGTCGGAAATTAGGAAAGCAACAGACAACTTATTAAAAATTTTATCTTTATCGGAAGCGCAGCCGCCAGATAAGTCTGTCCCCCCACCTCCACCTGCACCTCTACCTCTACCTCCCTCTGATAATAATATAACCCTTAAACAGGAACTAGTCGCGGTAATGAGGGAGGAAATTAATAAATTAAAAACAGAACTCCAGTCAGATATAATTGCCAAAAATACCTCTACTTACGCTCAAATCCTCACCAGTAACAATAATAATAGCAATAAATCCTCCTCCTCCGCTAAAGCCGTCAAGTCTGCATACAAACCCGCTATTGTAGTTGTGTCTAAAGAGAACGTAGCTTCAAAAAAAGACACAATTAATAATTTCAAAAAGAGCATAACTTTCCGTAATAAGAACTACGCGCCGGTTAGAGTTCAACCGATATCTAAAAATAAATTACGCGTTGAGTTTCAAAATCAAGTTCAATGCGAAGAAACGTTAGCTAACCTAAAAGATTCTGCAACTATTACTGCAGAACCAGCGAAAAAAACTACGCCCTATGTTGATTCTAAAAGGAGTCTCTAATGATATCCCCATTGAGGAACTAACGGACATTATCAAGCAACAAAATAGTACCATAGAACCATTAGTTAATTCAGCAGATGATTTAAAATTAAAGTTTAAAAGGAACAATAACCGAAACACAAACCTATATAATGTAGTATTCATAGTTAGCCCAGCGGTATGGCATGAGGCAACTCACCTGGGCAGGTTGAATGTGGACCATCAGAAAGTGTTCGTTGGTGACTTTTCCCCATTCATCCAATGCTACAGGTGCTTGCAGTTTGGACATATCAGTAAAAACTGTACGTCCGACTGCCAGCCCTGTGCATACTGCGCTGACACCACCCACCAAGTCTCCAGCTGCCCGCACGCCACCTGTAAAATAAAGAAACCAAGTTGTTACAACTGTGCGAAATACAATAACACTAGTAAAACCGGTAACAAAGTAGGCATAGACCATATTGCCACTTCTACGAACTGTCCAACTGTTAAATATATGCAAAATCAAATAAAAACCAAAATAGATTATGGATATTAAAAATAAAAACAACAAGTTAAGTGATAATAAGATCAATAGTATTAAATTTATTCAATGTAACGTTGGACGTTCGTATGCATGGCACTACGAGTTTACAGAATACTTTGTTAAAGGTGGATTTGACGTGGGAATCATCAGTGAACCACATATAGGTAATGGAAACGAGATGAAAGGAATACCAGGATATTGTGTATTTCAATATAGCGCTAACAATGATAGAGTAAAAGCTTGTATTATAATAAAACAAGGTCTTGGTTCACCGATGATGCTCACGCAGCATTCTACACCCAACATCAGTGTAGTGCAGCTGGGGATACGGGGTCGCAGATTGATAATCGCCAGTGTCTACATAGAGCCAGATCAAGACCATGGCAACTCAATAGCTAAGCTGGAATGCTTAGCTAAAGACCTCAAACGAGACTGGCTGATTGTTGGTGGTGACCTCAACGGTTGGCATACCTCTTGGGGAAGTCGCAAAAACAATAAGAGAGGCGATGAAATTAACAACCTTGTTACTTCAAACGATTTATATGTATGTAACATAAGTGACACACCGACATTCAATACAATAACGCACGGT
>JALPMF010000114.1:25000-54646 GCA_030704555.1 Heliconius charithonia | reverse complement strand
AGTAAACGTAATCAAAGGAAATTATTAATATTTTTAATCCAACATCAATAGTAATAACTAAAAAATCTGGGGTGATAGAGTTTGTTCTACAAAACTGGAAGGATGTTATTTTTGTTAAACTATACAAAGGCAAAGGAGACCTGAAATCGCAGCTCATTTAGAGGAATTGCTCTGCTCTCAGCGGCTGGCGAGATCCTGGCGCATATCATCAACAAGCGCCCTTGTACACCAGCTGAAAGCGTAGTGTTGAGGCCAGTCGTTTCGCAACGGCACGAAATGTGACTGTAAAACCTATATATAAATATATAAATGTATATTTTCATTTCTTCGCTTTGGTGCCGAGGCTAAGCGCGGCGTTGAGTTCTGCCACTCAACACGCAGTGCCTCCAGAATTCGGTAGAAAGTGGGGAACGGAATGTCTTAACACTAGGTTCCCTCTGCCTACCCTACTGTGTGCGGGATACAGCGTGAAGCTATTTTTTTTTTATACACTTAACAAAACTATTTATGGCCAGAAATATTGCATTCCAGGGAAAATTATATTTTCTAATCAGAATCGCTCGGAATATCAATAAATTGATTTACATACAAATTGATATTACTAAAAAATTGTGCGTAACTCCTTACCAGTGTAGACTTTATTTTATCAATCTATAACCTATCTCAATAGAGACAATTTCCAAAGACTAAAGAGTTCTACAGATGTCGCTAGTTGTTTGACATGTTATTGTTGGATGTAGGTTAATAAAAGACCGATAGGTGCAATGTTTATTTCGAGATATAAAATATAAAAACAATATTTTAAAAATCATACAATATGGACCATGATATTGTTATTTGTAGAGAAATTAATTTTAGAGCGAGCCGGAGGATAACGATTCAATATTTCTAGTTTCAGTACAAAAAATATTAAATTCTTTTGATTTTTTTTGTGGAGAAACTAAAAACTGAATTAAAGATTTTTAAAAAAATATTCAACAAAATATGAAACAATTTTTTTTATTGACAATGTGACATTATTGGCAATGATTTTTCAATAACTCATAATTAAATTAAAATTATGTTTCTTTCTTAAAAATGCTAAAGTACATACCTTGAAATTAATACTTAAATATTTGAATAGATACAATATCAACATACAAATAAATAATTTAGATAATAATGAGTTGTAAATAAAGAATACCAAATGCAATTTTTTCTGTTTTATTTATTTTTCTTCTTATTAAAGCTGTTTTGTAATTAAATTATTGTTATACTTGTTACAATGAGGAACCTGAAAACAGATGTTAGTTTTTTATAAATAAATTTACACATTTATATAAACGTTTCTGAATTATTAATTATTTGGGAATTTTTAAATTCTAATGTCATTTTAGGATATATAAAAAGTATTCACCTTTTTATGTATTAAGGTAAATAGTTTATTATTTATGTATTAAGGTAAATAGTTTTTCTCATTATGATAACACAAAATGATGTCATAGATTCTTATATATCGTCCTCTAATTGAAGTAAGTCCATTTCAAACATAAAGGCAATTTAAAAAAAGATACTTTTACTCAGCGGTCATACCTCAGATACTCTAATATGCTAGGACAGTTTATACTTGTAAGAAAAATGACTAAAAACTTTCATATTCTGGAAATAAAAAATAAGATTTTCATTACAAATTAAATAAGATATTTAATTAGGTAGGTAAGTAGTTATATTAAATAATTATAAAAAATGAATACTAAGAAAATTAAGATATTTGTTGTCAAAAGCCTTAAAGTATTTATATACTTGTTCAAAAAAATTAAGTAAGTTAGGATAGCTAAAGGAAAAATAAATCCTGTATATTATTTCTGACTTTATAGTTTATATTATTAGTGAAAATTTATAAATTTATATTATCCATCAAAAATATAACTTTAAGATAACTTACCATTTATTTTTCATAATTTTCAATTAAGATATTTAATAGTTTCTGCGTGAATTATGTGTGATAAGTAGTATTTGTAGTATTTAATATAACGTAGATTCTTTTCACATTTTCTACATAAATTAAGGTATTATAGGTTATATAGAGATTTCAGTTTAAATAGGTCAAAACTTGTATAAATAGTGTCAAAACACTTAGATCTTGTATATAGAATAAATTTGGAATAAAAAATTTGGTTTTGAAAAATTCGATTTGTATGGAGATTTTCTAAGTCGTCAGAGCTTAGGTGGATTTCTTATATAAAAAGTAGGTATAGTCACTTTTTTCAGTTTCTACTGAACGGATTTCAGCGAAACCGGTGTCAATCGCTCGGGCTTCGAAAGGCCTTTCAGACGACGTATAACCCGCGGGAATCGGTGAGGAGGTGCAGGTAAAATGTCCAGAAAACCGAATTTTTCAGGTGTTTTTGCGTCAAAAATGGCGCAAAATTTCAGCAAAAAATTTCGAAAAAATTTAGAATGGTACGGCGCGGAAGACCCTACGACACGATACCAAGAAGTCAACAATCGAAAGAAGGTAAGTGGTTCAAATAAAATATTTTCTATTGTAATTAGCCGAAAATTTTCTAAGTGTTTTTCAGTAACTTAAATTTTTGTAAATAGGTCAAAACTTGTATAAATAGTGTCAAAACACTTAGATCTTGTATATAGAATAAATTTGGAATAAAAAATTTGGTTTTGAAAAATTCGATTTGTATGGAGATTTTCTAAGTCGTCAGAGCTTAGGTGGATTTCTTATATAAAAAGTAGGTATAGTCACTTTTTTCAGTTTCTACTGAACGGATTTCAGCGAAACCGGTGTCAATCGCTCGGGCTTCGAAAGGCCTTTCAGACGACGTATAACCCGCGGGAATCGGTGAGGAGGTGCAGGTAAAATGTCCAGAAAACCGAATTTTTCAGGTGTTTTTGCGTCAAAAATGGCGCAAAATTTCAGCAAAAAATTTCGAAAAAATTTAGAATGGTACGGCGCGGAAGACCCTACGACACGATACCAAGAAGTCAACAATCGAAAGAAGGTAAGTGGTTCAAATAAAATATTTTCTATTGTAATTAGCCGAAAATTTTCTAAGTGTTTTTCAGTAACTTAAATTTTTGTAAATAGGTCAAAACTTGTATAAATAGTGTCAAAACACTTAGATCTTGTATATAGAATAAATTTGGAATAAAAAATTTGGTTTTGAAAAATTCGATTTGTATGGAGATTTTCTAAGTCGTCAGAGCTTAGGTGGATTTCTTATATAAAAAGTAGGTATAGTCACTTTTTTCAGTTTCTACTGAACGGATTTCAGCGAAACCGGTGTCAATCGCTCGGGCTTCGAAAGGCCTTTCAGACGACGTATAACCCGCGGGAATCGGTGAGGAGGTGCAGGTAAAATGTCCAGAAAACCGAATTTTTCAGGTGTTTTTGCGTCAAAAATGGCGCAAAATTTCAGCAAAAAATTTCGAAAAAATTTAGAATGGTACGGCGCGGAAGACCCTACGACACGATACCAAGAAGTCAACAATCGAAAGAAGGTAAGTGGTTCAAATAAAATATTTTCTATTGTAATTAGCCGAAAATTTTCTAAGTGTTTTTCAGTAACTTAAATTTTTGTAAATAGGTCAAAACTTGTATAAATAGTGTCAAAACACTTAGATCTTGTATATAGAATAAATTTGGAATAAAAAATTTGGTTTTGAAAAATTCGATTTGTATGGAGATTTTCTAAGTCGTCAGAGCTTAGGTGGATTTCTTATATAAAAAGTAGGTATAGTCACTTTTTTCAGTTTCTACTGAACGGATTTCAGCGAAACCGGTGTCAATCGCTCGGGCTTCGAAAGGCCTTTCAGACGACGTATAACCCGCGGGAATCGGTGAGGAGGTGCAGGTAAAATGTCCAGAAAACCGAATTTTTCAGGTGTTTTTGCGTCAAAAATGGCGCAAAATTTCAGCAAAAAATTTCGAAAAAATTTAGAATGGTACGGCGCGGAAGACCCTACGACACGATACCAAGAAGTCAACAATCGAAAGAAGGTAAGTGGTTCAAATAAAATATTTTCTATTGTAATTAGCCGAAAATTTTCTAAGTGTTTTTCAGTAACTTAAATTTTTGTAAATAGGTCAAAACTTGTATAAATAGTGTCAAAACACTTAGATCTTGTATATAGAATAAATTTGGAATAAAAAATTTGGTTTTGAAAAATTCGATTTGTATGGAGATTTTCTAAGTCGTCAGAGCTTAGGTGGATTTCTTATATAAAAAGTAGGTATAGTCACTTTTTTCAGTTTCTACTGAACGGATTTCAGCGAAACCGGTGTCAATCGCTCGGGCTTCGAAAGGCCTTTCAGACGACGTATAACCCGCGGGAATCGGTGAGGAGGTGCAGGTAAAATGTCCAGAAAACCGAATTTTTCAGGTGTTTTTGCGTCAAAAATGGCGCAAAATTTCAGCAAAAAATTTCGAAAAAATTTAGAATGGTACGGCGCGGAAGACCCTACGACACGATACCAAGAAGTCAACAATCGAAAGAAGGTAAGTGGTTCAAATAAAATATTTTCTATTGTAATTAGCCGAAAATTTTCTAAGTGTTTTTCAGTAACTTAAATTTTTGTAAATAGGTCAAAACTTGTATAAATAGTGTCAAAACACTTAGATCTTGTATATAGAATAAATTTGGAATAAAAAATTTGGTTTTGAAAAATTCGATTTGTATGGAGATTTTCTAAGTCGTCAGAGCTTAGGTGGATTTCTTATATAAAAAGTAGGTATAGTCACTTTTTTCAGTTTCTACTGAACGGATTTCAGCGAAACCGGTGTCAATCGCTCGGGCTTCGAAAGGCCTTTCAGACGACGTATAACCCGCGGGAATCGGTGAGGAGGTGCAGGTAAAATGTCCAGAAAACCGAATTTTTCAGGTGTTTTTGCGTCAAAAATGGCGCAAAATTTCAGCAAAAAATTTCGAAAAAATTTAGAATGGTACGGCGCGGAAGACCCTACGACACGATACCAAGAAGTCAACAATCGAAAGAAGGTAAGTGGTTCAAATAAAATATTTTCTATTGTAATTAGCCGAAAATTTTCTAAGTGTTTTTCAGTAACTTAAATTTTTGTAAATAGGTCAAAACTTGTATAAATAGTGTCAAAACACTTAGATCTTGTATATAGAATAAATTTGGAATAAAAAATTTGGTTTTGAAAAATTCGATTTGTATGGAGATTTTCTAAGTCGTCAGAGCTTAGGTGGATTTCTTATATAAAAAGTAGGTATAGTCACTTTTTTCAGTTTCTACTGAACGGATTTCAGCGAAACCGGTGTCAATCGCTCGGGCTTCGAAAGGCCTTTCAGACGACGTATAACCCGCGGGAATCGGTGAGGAGGTGCAGGTAAAATGTCCAGAAAACCGAATTTTTCAGGTGTTTTTGCGTCAAAAATGGCGCAAAATTTCAGCAAAAAATTTCGAAAAAATTTAGAATGGTACGGCGCGGAAGACCCTACGACACGATACCAAGAAGTCAACAATCGAAAGAAGGTAAGTGGTTCAAATAAAATATTTTCTATTGTAATTAGCCGAAAATTTTCTAAGTGTTTTTCAGTAACTTAAATTTTTGTAAATAGGTCAAAACTTGTATAAATAGTGTCAAAACACTTAGATCTTGTATATAGAATAAATTTGGAATAAAAAATTTGGTTTTGAAAAATTCGATTTGTATCGGTTAGGTTAGGTTAGGTTAGGTTAGGTTAGGTTAGGTTGCTGGCCGGAGCCCACGGGAGTTGCTGGACTCCTACTGGGCGCGTCCCCCGGGTGGCGGATAGGGGAAACCACTCGCACTTGCGGGCGAGTGGACCGGGAATTTATTCCCGGCGCGGACCAAAACCAGCAGGCATGGGCGTGCCTTTAGTCCATTGTTATGGACACGGCCTAGGGGAGCACACCCCGACAGAAAAGCCCGCTGTGGAGCAGCAGAAGAAAACATGTCGGTATCGAAGAATTTTTCACTACCCCAGGAGGGTACCACTCTTTCGGGAGTTGGAGAATCCCTCCGTGCTACGGCACGCAAGCCCTTCGAATCTGGGGGGGGCCAAGAATACCGATGTGTTGCGGGGGAGGGGCCCGAGACGGGCGGAGTTGGTGAGGAGTTGGAGAGGTGCGGAGTGATTGTGCCTGAGACGGGCGGAGTTGACGTGAGGGCGGAGAGTGTAGGAGTTGTTGCTGTGGCACCTGAGAAGAGCGGCGAGAGTGTGTTGCCCGAGAAGGGTGTTGAAGGTGTTGTGCCTGTTAAAGGCGTTGAGCGGGCTTCTGTGCCCAGGGAAGGAGGAATGCAGCTGAGAAGCGCAAAAGTGGTTGTGGAACGGCTGGATCTGGCGGAGGTCGCCTCCATTATCAGCGGAAGGTCCAGGTCGTTGTCGGTGTCGTCGCGAGGGCGGTTCTGGGCGGGCTCGGAGTCGGACGCGGACAGTGTCATGTCCGTCGGCTCGACCAGTGCTAACGCGATGGGCGAAAGTAAGGCCTTGTTCCGGAAAGACAGGAAGAGGCGTCGAGGCAAAGAGGGCAATTCCGGGTCCTCTGACGATGAAGTGGAGAAGGAGAAGCCAGCCAAAAGAAGCCAGGGTCCACCATCTGTTCCTGGTGAGACCATCGATTTGGCTGTGGCTAGAGAGGCGCTCAAGAAGACCAAGCGCAAAGAGCGTCGGCTGAGGGCAGAGGAGGAAGTTGCGGGTATTACCGCTGCGATACAGAGCCGCGCTAGTTCTAGGCTCTCGGACGTGTCGCTGGAATGTCGTCTTGACGAGCCTCTGGTCTCTGACTTGCATAGCCAGGTTTCTGATAGCCTGGCTGTTATTAACAAAGTCGCCAGCAAGTCAGGGAACCTAAAGGGCACCTTTACGAAGGCCCTGAAGGAGGCGGCCGGTACAATATCGAAAGCCGTGAACACCTTGGCGAACCGGACCGCGTCGGAGGAAATACATCTCCTCAGAGCCACAAACACGCGGCTGCAGGCGGAGTTGGCGGACCTAAGAAGGGAGTTTGCCCTTTTGAGAGCGGACCTGGAGCGTTCCCGCACGGTAGAGACGCCAAAGACATCGGCGAAGTCTCAGACCGTGGATGACATAGTGCGCACTGTGATGGTGGAAGTGGGCACTATGGTCAGTACAAGGCTGGAGGCCTTCAAGGAGCGACTCCCTCCGGAGAAGAGTTTGCGGCCACCACTAGCGGCCGACAAAAAGAAGGAGGTTGTTCCGACGCGGGCGAGAGCGGAGCCCGTCGTGACCACGCTAATGGCGCCGGCAAACCCTGCGCCAAAGGCCCAGAAGGGCAAAGGTAAGAAGGGCGCGGCGAAAACAGCTTCTAAAAGTGCCGCACCCGCTGAACCTCGGCCGTTGCCTCCGGCTCCAACTGATATGTCCGAGGGGTGGAATGTCGTGGCGAGGAAGGGAAGCAAAAAGAGGGCGGCTCCCAGTACGAAGCGGGCGGTGCAGAGCGCGAAACCAAAGCCGCAAAAAGAGCCTAAGCTACGGCGACCTAGGTCACAGGTGGTGGTGCTCAAGGTGCAGCCGGCGGTCGCTGACAAGCTGACTTACAGCAACGTCCTAACCCAGGTCAAAGAAAATATCAAGCTCGAGGACCTGGGTATAAGCGACCTTAGGTTCCGGGTAGCATCCACTGGTGCCAGAATGCTGGAGATACCCGGCGCCAACACTTGCGACAAGGCGGACGCGCTTGCGGAAAAGCTGCGCGGGGTTTTGAGCCCTGAAGAAGTGCAAGTGTCGAGGCCAGTAAAGTGTGCAGAACTAAGGGTGAGTGGCCTCGACGACTCTGCAACTTCCGATGACGTCTCTGCCGCAATCAGTCGCGTCGGTGGCTGTGCTGCAGGAGACGTCAAGGTCGGTGAAATCCGGCAAGACAGGGCCGGACTAGGTACGGCGTGGGTTCGCTGCCCTATCGGGGCTGCGCAGAAAGTTAGTGGAGGAAGGCTCCTCGTTGGTTTCGTCTCAGCGAGAGTCAAGTTGCTGCAGCCCCGCATTTTACGATGCTTCCGCTGCCATGAAGTTGGTCACATGGCGGCGAAGTGTAACAGCATAGCTGACCGGAGCAACCAGTGCTTCCGATGCGGCCAACCCGGGCATCAGCAGCGTGGATGCTCGGCCGAGGTGCACTGTCCGGTGTGCGAGGCGGCACAGAGGCCAGCGAACCATAAGGCAGGGAGTGCTGCGTGCGCAAGATCCAACGCTGCCCACAAAACGGGGGGGAAGAGAAGACGTACGAGGCCGGAAATGCCGGCTAGTACAAGTCACCCAGCCAGGGTAGGGGAGGTGCAACACATGGAGATCAAGTGATGGCTCTCCGTGTGTTGCAGGCGAATATAAACCACTGTGCCAGGGCCCAGGACTTATTGGTCCAAAGCCTGGCGCAGTGGTCTATTCAGGTGGCGGTTGTTGCGGAGCCTTACAGCGTTCCCGACAGAGACAATTGGGTCGCCGACAACACCGGGGTGGTAGCACTCATCACCCAGGTCGCTGCGGGCTCCCCGCCTTTCTCGCGTATTGAGAGGGGTGCGGGATGCGTCGCGGCGCTTGTCGGCGACGTAGTTGTCGTCGGGGTCTATTTTTCCCCCAATCGAATCCTCGCGGAGTTCGAGGAGTTCCTCATACGATTGGGGGAAATGATAGAACGATTTCGTCCGGCGGAGGTGTTGGTCGCGGGCGATCTCAACGCTAAGTCCAGCGTGTGGGGCTCTGCAACGACGGATGTTCGTGGTGCGACACTGTCTGAGTGGGTTGTTGCCACCGGTTTGTCTGTCCTCAACCGGGGGACTAAGAACACGTGCGTGCGAAGGCTGGGCGGATCCGTCGTGGACGTTTCGTTCGCGAGCCCGGCCCTAGCGCAACGTGTTCAGGGTTGGCGAGTGCTGGATGATGTGGAGACTCTCTCGGATCATCTCTACATCTTATACGAGATCTCCACACATTCAGCGGTGCAACCAACCCCGAGTCCGACCTCGCGAGAGCACGGACCGCGGTGGCAACTGAGTCGCCTCGACAGGCAATTGTTGGAGGAGGCCGCGATAGTGGAATCCTGGCTGCCCCAGAGCTTGGCGTCTGCAGAAGACGCCGCATCCTGGGCGCAGGAGGCGTTGACGCGTATCTGCGACGCGTCGATGCCCCGTTCCAGGGGCCGCCCTCAGCGGCGGCAAGTGTACTGGTGGTCGTGGGAGATCGCGCAACTGCGTACCATCTGCGTTGACGCGAGACGCCAGTACAGCCACTATCGCAGACGGGTACAGAAGGTGCAGGAGGAGGAAGACCGACTGTACCGCGTCTATGTCGAGGCGAGAACGCAGCTGCAGGAGGAAATCGGTCGTGCGAAAGGCGAGTCGCACGACCAGTTGATCGCGGGGATAGACCAAGACCCGTTTGGCACGCCCTACCGCATGGTACTGGGCAAGCTACGGGCTTGGGCACCACCTCTGACGCAGACACTCCAACCGGACGTCCTCCGAGGGGTTCTGTCGTCGCTATTCCCGCGGCGGGCCCGGCCCTTTACACCACCCAATATGGCCCGCCCTGCAGCGCGTGAAGAGGAAGAGGAGGAAGACAGTGTCGCACCACCTGTGGAGGAGGAGGAGCTCGAAGAGGCTGTACGCCGATCTCGGCTCAAGAGCACCGCCCCGGGCCTGGATGGCATCCCCGGCCGGGCGCTTACTCTGGCCCTGAACACCCTGGGGCCCAGAGTGCGAGGACTATTCACTGCCTGTCTGGCTCAAGCCATAATTCCACAGCGGTGGAAGACAGGCAGGTTAGTCCTCATCAAGAAGGAGGGTCGCCCGGCGGATTCTGCCTCCGCCTACCGGCCTATCGTGCTCTTGAGCGAGATCGCCAAGCTCTTCGAGCGTGTTGTAGCGAGGAGGCTACAACACCATTTGGAGGGGACAGGTCCGAACCTCTCGGACCAACAGTATGGCTTCCGCAGTGGCCGTTCGACTGTGGATGCCATACTCGAGGTTAAGTCCTATGCGCAGGATGCGGTTGCCCGGGGCGATGGAGTCTTGGCGGTGTCTTTAGACATCGCCAACGCTTTTAACTCCCTGCCCTGGCCGTGCATTAAGGAGGCACTTATTTACCATCGTGTGCCTCCATACCTGCGCCGCGTCATCGGGGCTTACCTGTCCGAGAGGTCTGTGACCTTTCCCGCTCCTGGAGGAGGATGGGAGGAGTTCGAAGTGTCAGCCGGTGTTCCACAAGGATCGGTGCTGGGTCCGATCCTCTGGAACATCGGCTACGACTGGGTGCTGCGAGGCGGCACCCTGAGGGGGATAAAGGTCCTCTGTTACGCCGATGATACGCTGGTCTTGGCGCAGCAGAGGACCTATCGAGAGGCGGCCGTCTTGGCCACGGCCGGTGTGGCCGAAGTCGTGGGCCGCATCAGGCGGCTTGGGTTGGAAGTCGCCCTAGACAAGTCCGAGGCATTATACTTCCATGCTCCTCGAAAGGGCCCACCATCAGGGGCCCACATTACCATCGGTGGCGTCGAAATCGGCGTCACGAAGAGCATGAAGTACCTCGGACTTGTTCTGGACGGTCGGTGGAGTTTTCGGGGCCACTTTACATCCTTGGCCCCGAAACTGTTGAAGACGGCATCGGCATTGGCGCGCCTTTTGCCCAATGTCGACGGGCCGAGCGCCTCGAGCCGGAGGCTGTACACCGGAGTGGTCCGATCGATGGCCCTCTATGGCGCTCCCGTATGGGCGGACGCCCTGGATCGGCACAACATCGCCCTGCTGCGACGTGCGCAGAGGGTGATGGCCATCCGGGCGATACGGGGGTATCGGACCATCTCCGGCGAGGCGGCGTGCGTGCTGGCCGGAGTCGTGCCGTGGGACCTGGACGCGACGTCTCTGGCGTCGGTCTATTGCCGGCGTCGGGGCCTCGCGTCCGGGGCCGCGGCAAGCCCAGTGCGCACCGAGGAGGAGCGGGAAGCCGCATTGAAAGTGTGGGAATCCCGGCTGGCGACACCATCTGCCGGCCGGTTGACGATCGAGGCTGTTCGTCCAGTCTTCCGCCAGTGGTTAGCGCGGCGTCACGGCGTCCTAACCTTCCGCACGACGCAGGTACTCACGGGGCATGGCTGCTTCGGGGGTTACCTGTGTCGGATCGCCGGGAGGGAGCCCGACGCTCGCTGCCACCACTGCGACGACTGCCTCGATGAGACGGCCCAGCACACGTTGGAGGTGTGCTCTGCCTGGGCGTCTCAACGTCGCGCTCTGCGCGACGTCATAGGGGACGACCTCTCCCTGCCGGCCGTGGTCAAGGCCATGGCCGGCAGCGAGACGTCGTGGGATGCGGTCTCCTCCTTCTGCGAGGCAGTGGTGCTCGAGAAGGAGTCTGCGGAACGGGCGAGGGAGGCTTTTGCCGAACTCGCCATCCGCCGTAAGAGACCGGGTCGCCGGAGGGCGGCTCACGATCGCCGCCTTCCGCCCTAATGTGCCAGAGGGCGGTCAGCTTGGGGAAGCTGGCCGCCTACCAACCTGGCCCGAGTAGTCGCGCGCAGGTTGCTCCCGCGCGCTACTCCGAGCAGGCCGTCGAGGGTGCCCACACACCCTTGACTCCGCGACGTGCCTTTGCTGGCTCCCGCCGCCGCGTTTCGCGGAAGACTATTGTCCCCGTGTTCGCGGCCACTGGCGGTCGAGGAGGAGCACCGTGAGGTTTTAGTGGGTATGGGGACGGCCTACCATCTGCCGTCCGAGTCCCACATAACCCGCTCGAGTCCCCACTCGGGCCGGTATCCGTAAGAGGATTTCCTCACGTTAAAAAAAAAAAAAAAAAAAAAAAAAAAAAAAAAAAAAAAAAAAAAAAAAGGTTAGGTTAGGTTAGGTTAGGTTAGGTTAGGTTAGGTTAGGTTAGGTTAGGTTAGGTTAGGTTCCCAAGGGAGTTGCTGGACTCCTACTGGGCGCGTCCCCCGGGTGGCGGATAGGGGAAACCACTCGCACTTGCGGGCGAGTGGACCGGGAATTTATTCCCGGCGCGGACCAAAACCAGCAGGCATGGGCGTGCCTTTAGTCCATTGTTATGGACACGGCCTAGGGGAGCACACCCCGACAGAAAAGCCCAGCTGTGGAACAGCAAAACATCAACATGTCGGTTTCGAAGAATTTTTCTTTACCCCAGGAGGGTACCACTCCTTCGGGAGGCGGAGAATCCCTCCGTGCTACGGCACGCAAGCCCTTCGAATCTGGGGGGGGCCAAGTAAACCGATGTGTTGCGGGGGTGGGGCCCGAGACGGGCGGAGTGGTTGAGGTGGCCGCGGGTGGCGGCGTTGAGAGGGAGCCTGAGAAGGGCGGAGTGTGTGAAGAGGTGCCTGAGATGGGCGGTGTTGTTGTGGGAGGAGAGAAGGTTGGAGTTGTGGTGCCCGAGGAGGGCGGAGGGTCGACGTTGCCCGGGATGGGAGCAGTAGAGGGCATAGTGCCTGTCACAGGCGGAGAAAAGGCTTCTGCGCCTTTGAAGAAAGAGCTTGCGCTCAAGTGCGCGAAGGTGGTCGTGGAGCGGCTGGACTTGGCGGAAGTCGCCTCTATCATCAGCGGGAGGTCCAGGTCCGCGTCCACATCGTCAAGAGGCCGTTTTTGGGCGGCTTCAGAGTCGGAGGTGGAAAGTTGCGTTTCCATGGAGTCGCAAGAGGTAGCGGCTCCAACAGAGACTCGCAAATATCGGAAGAGGCCGAGGAGTAAGAAGACCAACTCCGGCTCTTCCGATAACGACGATGAGCGGGAGAAGCCGACAAAGCTTAAGGCGGTCCGGCGGGAGGAGCTCCGGCTTCAAGCGGAGGAAGAGGTGGTCGGTATCGCCCAGACGGTACAGTCCAGAGCAAGCTCCAGGCTCTCGGACGTAGCGGACTTGGCGATACCTAGGGTGGATGGTCCCCTGGTGCAAGATCTGCAGCACCAGGTCACCGATAGTTTGGCCATTATAAACAAGGTCGCCAGCAGATCCGGCAACCTTAAGGGCACGTTTACAAAAGCCCTTAAGGATGCCGCCGGTGCCATCAACACGGCCGTGGCGATCTTGGCCAACAAAACGGCGAGCGAGGAGGTAACGCAGCTCCGGGCGGCAAACAGCCGCTTGACACAGGAGTTGTCGGAGCTGCGTAAGGAGATGTCGCTGATGAGGGCGGAACTAGAGCGTTCCAGGACCTCGCGGCAGGCTCCTGAGGAAAAGAAGAAGGAGGACGAAATGGCGCGTTCAGTAATGGTGCAGGTGGGCACGTTGCTGAATACGCGGCTGGCAGCGCTGGAGGACAGACTCCTTCCGGCCAAGCCAGTGCGTCCTCCTTTGGCGGCGGATAAAAGGCGCCAGGCGACCGTCTCTAAGGTAGTGGCAGAGCCTACCGTGACGACACTGGTAGCGCCTGCCAACCCTGGCCCGAAGCCACGGCAGGGTTCCAAGAAGGCGAAGAGCGGGAAGGCGCAAAAGAAAGCCAGCCAAGCCCCGCCCGCGGAGCCTCGACCGCTGCCTCCTGCGCCGGCCAACGTAGACGAGGGCTGGAACGTCGTGGTCCGCAAAGGCGGCAAAAAGAAGGCGGCAGCAGCCCAGGCAAGGCAGACGACGCAGAAGAAGAAGGCAAAGTCTGCCAAGCAGCCTAAGCTGCGTCCTCCACGGTCGGCGGCGGTGACGCTCACCCTGCAGCCGGCCGCAGCCAACAAAGAGCTGACTTACCGCGACGTGCTCACGCAAATTAAAGACGCGGTTAAGTTGGAGGACTTGGGCATAGCGGACCTGCGGCTCAGAGTCGCCTCAACTGGTGCCAGGGTGCTGGAGCTACCTGGCGCCAATAGCGGCGAAAAAGCTGATGCCCTCGCTCAGCGGTTGCGTGGAGTGCTCGACGCTAGCGAGGTGCTGGTCGCGAGGCCAATGAAGTGCGCAGAGTTGAGGGTCAGTGGCCTAGATGACTCTGCGACTTCGGAGGAGGTGGCGCAGGCCGTGAGCCGAGTCGGCGGCTGCGATGTCGGGTCTGTGAAGGTGGGGGAGATCCGGCAGGACCGCAGCGGGCTTGGCACGGCGTGGGTTCGCTGCCCTATAATGGCGGCGAAAAAGGTGAGCGGGTCGCGGCTCCTGGTGGGCTTCGTCTCTGCGCGGGTGCAACTGCTGCAACAGCGAAACCTGCGTTGTTTCCGCTGCCACGACATTGGCCACGTGGCGGCAAAGTGCAGCAGTGCACAGGATAGGAGCCAGCAGTGCTTCAGGTGCGGCCAGGCCGGGCACAAACAACATCAGTGCTCGGCGGCACCTCACTGTCCGGTCTGCGAGGCGGCAGAACAGCCCGCAGACCACACAGTCGGAAGCGCTGCATGCGCCAGGGCCAGCTCCTCCAGGAAGAGGAGGGGTGGAAGGGGAGGTGGAAGAAAGCCGTCAGCGGACGGGCTAAATGCCCCAGGAGGGCGTGAGAAGGTGCAACACATGGAGATCAAGTGATGGCTCTCCGTGTGTTGCAGTCGAATATAAACCACTGTGCCAGGGCCCAGGACTTATTGGTCCAAAGCCTGGCGCAGTGGTCTATTCAGGTGGCGGTTGTTGCGGAGCCTTACAGCGTTCCCGACAGAGACAATTGGGTTGCCGACAACACCGGGGTGGTAGCACTCATCACCCAGGTCGCCGCGGGCTCCCCGCCTTTCTCGCGTATTGAGAGGGGTGCGGGATGCGTCGCGGCGCTTGTCGGCGACGTAGTTGCCGTCGGGGTCTACTTTTCCCCCAATCGAATCCTCGCGGAGTTCGAGGAGTTCCTCATTCGATTGGGGGAAATGGTAGAACGATTTCGTCCGGCGGAGGTGTTGGTCGCGGGCGATCTCAACGCGAAGTCCAGCGTGTGGGGCTCTGCAACGACGGATGTTCGTGGTGCGACACTGTCTGAGTGGGTAGTTGCCACCGGTTTGTCTGTCCTCAACCGGGGGACTAAGAACACGTGTGTGCGAAGGCTGGGCGGATCCGTCGTGGACGTTTCGTTCGCGAGCCCGGCCCTAGCGCAACGTGTTCAGGGTTGGCGAGTGCTGGATGATGTGGAGACTCTCTCGGATCATCTCTACATCTTATACGAGATCTCCACACATTCAGCGGTGCAACCAACCCCGAGTCCGACCTCGCGAGAGCACGGACCGCGGTGGCAACTGAGTCGCCTCGACAGGCAATTGTTGGAGGAGGCCGCGATAGTGGAATCCTGGCTGCCCCAGAGCTTGGCGTCTGCAGAAGACGCCGCATCCTGGGCGCAGGGGGCGTTGACGCGTATCTGTGACGCGTCGATGCCCCGTTCCAGGGGCCGCCCTCAGCGGCGGCAAGTGTACTGGTGGTCGTGGGAGATCGCGCAACTGCGTACCATCTGCGTTGACGCGAGACGCCAGTACAGCCACTATCGTAGACGGGTACAGAAGGTGCAGGAGGAGGAAGACCGACTGTACCGCGTCTATGTCGAGGCGAGAACGCAGCTGCAGGAGGAAATCGGTCGTGCGAAAGGCGAGTCGCACGACCAGTTGATCGCGGGGATAGACCAAGACCCGTTTGGCACGCCCTACCGCATGGTACTGGGCAAGCTACGGGCTTGGGCACCACCTCTGACGCAGACACTCCAACCGGACGTCCTCCGAGGGGTTCTGTTGTCGCTATTCCCGCGGCGGGCCCGGCCCTTTACACCACCCAATATGGCCCGCCCTGCAGCGCGTGAAGAGGAAGAGGAGGAAGACAGTGTCGCACCACCTGTGGAGGAGGAGGAGCTCGAAGAGGCTGTACGCCGATCTCGGCTCAAGAGCACCGCCCCGGGCCTGGATGGCATCCCCGGCCGGGCGCTAACTCTGGCCCTGAACACCCTGGGGCCCAGAGTGCGAGGACTATTCACTGCCTGTCTGGCTCAAGCCATAATTCCACAGCGGTGGAAGACAGGCAGGTTAGTCCTCATCAAGAAGGAGGGTCGCCCGGCGGATTCTGCCTCCGCCTACCGGCCTATCGTGCTCTTGAGCGAGATCGCCAAGCTCTTCGAGCGTGTTGTAGCGAGGAGGCTACAACACCATTTGGAGGGGACAGGTCCGAACCTCTCGGACCAACAGTATGGCTTCCGCAGTGGCCGTTCGACTGTGGATGCCATACTTGAGGTGAAGTCCTACGCGCAGGATGCGGTTGCCCGGGGCGATGGAGTCTTGGCGGTGTCTTTAGACATCGCCAACGCTTTTAACTCCCTGCCCTGGCCGTGCATTAAGGAGGCACTTATTTACCATCGTGTGCCTCCATACCTGCGCCGCGTCATCGGGGCTTACCTGTCCGAGAGGTCTGTGACCTATCCCGCTCCCGGAGGAGGATGGGAGGAGTTCGGCGTGTCAGCCGGTGTTCCACAAGGATCGGTGCTGGGTCCGATCCTCTGGAACATCGGCTACGACTGGGTGCTGCGAGGCGGCACCCTGAGGGGGATAAAGGTCCTCTGTTACGCCGATGATACGCTGGTCTTGGCGCAGCAGAGGACCTATCGAGAGGCGGCGGTCTTGGCGACGGCGGGAGTGGCCGAAGTCGTAGGCCGCATCAGGCGGCTCGGTTTGGAAGTCGCCCTCACCAAGTCCGAGGCTTTATATTTTCATGCTCCTCGAAAGGGCCCACCATCAGGGGCCCACATTACCATCGGTGGCGTCGAAATCGGCGTCACGAAGAGCATGAAATACCTCGGACTTGTTCTGGACGGTCGGTGGAGTTTCCGGGGCCACTTTACATCCTTGGCCCCGAAACTGTTAAAGACGGCGTCGGCATTGGCGCGCCTTTTGCCCAATGTCGACGGGCCGAGCGCCTCGAGCCGGAGGCTGTACACCGGAGTGGTCCGATCGATGGCCCTCTATGGCGCTCCCGTATGGGCGGACGCCCTGGACCGGCACAACATCGCCCTGCTGCGACGTGCGCAGAGGGTGATGGCCATCCGGGCGATACGGGGGTATCGGACCATCTCCGGCGAGGCGGCGTGCGTGCTGGCCGGAGTCGTGCCGTGGGACCTGGACGCGACGTCTCTGGCGTCGGTCTATTGCCGGCGTCGGGGCCTCACGTCCGGGGCCGCGGCAAGCCCAGTGCGCACCGAGGAGGAGCGGGAAGCCGCGTTGAAAAGTGTGGGAATCCCGGCTGGCGACACCATCTGCCGGCCGGTTGACGATCGAGGCTGTTCGTCCAGTCTTCCGCCAGTGGTTAGCGCGGCGTCACGGCGTCCTAACCTTCCGCACGACGCAGGTACTCACGGGGCATGGCTGCTTCGGGGGTTACCTGTGTCGGATCGCCGGGAGGGAGCCCGACGCTCGCTGCCACCACTGCGACGACTGCCTCGATGAGACGGCCCAGCACACGTTGGAGGTGTGCTCTGCCTGGGCGTCTCAACGTCGCGCTCTGCGCGACGTCATAGGGGACGACCTCTCCCTGCCGGCCGTGGTCAAGGCCATGGCCGGTAGCGAGACGTCGTGGGATGCGGTCTCCTCCTTCTGCGAGGCAGTGGTGCTCGAGAAGGAGTCTGCGGAACGGGCGAGGGAGGCTATTGCCGAACTCGCCATCCGCCGTAAGAGACCGGGTCGCCGGAGGGCGGCTCACGATCGCCGCCTTCCGCCCTAATGTGCCAGAGGGCGGTCAGCTTGGGGAAGCTGGCCGCCTACCAACCTGGCCCGAGTAGTCGCGCGCAGGTTGCTCCCGCGCGCTACTCCGAGCAGGCCGTCGAGGGTGCCCACACACCCTTGACTCCGCGACGTGCCTTTGCTGGCTCCCGCCGCCGCGTTTCGCGGAAGACTATTGTCCCCGTGTTCGCGGCCAGTGGCGGTCGAGGAGGAGCACCGTGAGGTTTTAGTGGGTATGGGGACGGCCTAACATCTGCCGTCCGAGTCCCACATAACCCGCTCGAGTCCCCACTCGGGCCGGTATCCGTAAGAGGATTTCCTCACGTAAAAAAAAAAAAAAAAAAAAAAAAAAAAAAAAAAAAAAAAAAAAAAAAAAAAAAAAAAGATTAAATTATTTTATGTTAGGTTAGGTTAGTTTATTTTTTTTTTTTTTTTTTTTTTTTTTTTTTTTTTTTTTTTTTTTTTTTTTTGATGAAATGCTTGCAACCTCCATCATGGGGAACGGAGACCTTGTTTGCGTGTTTTTGTTTGTTCATTTATGGTTTTATGTTATTGGGGGACATTGGGACATTACCGTATTTGGTGCGTTTTAATTTTGAGAGACATTGCTTTACTTGAATTGATCCATTTTAAGTTTTCTATTTCTAATTGAGTGCTTTATGATAACGGTGAATAATCTAATATTATCCAGGAATCATAAGCTATTTTACTTTGTTTTGTAAAAAGGGTGCATATTTTACTTTAAATATTTTTCCCGAAGAATTCTAAAGTGGCGTTTGTATTTGTACATTTCCTGCCGTGTTGAAGATATTTGCACTGTGACCCATAGTTACCATTTTCCAGAATAGAGCTGTGGGCTCATTCTGGTCAGGAATTGCATTTTCCGAACTGGTATGTACTGCTGGGGTTTGGCTAATTTTCCCGAAGAAGGTCTCAAATACACGGGTATCCACCCCGTTGCGTTGCATGTGGCCTGAATTTCAGTCCACTCTACCGTTCTCACGAAGTTCAGGCACATATGTTCCGCCGAGTGTAGATTCCCGGAAGCAGGGTGCGCTACTGCCTGTGCTGGTGGTCCAGATTTGTTGAGGGTCGCCCACTGTTGGTGTCTCTCGAAAGATCCTGTGGCCACAACCTTAGCAATAGGCCACAGTTGAGCGTGCTAGAGATTCCCACCGCTTCCTGACCGGACAGTCCTCGCTGAAGGCGTTGTGATCTGTGTGGTCGTTCCCAGCCCTAGTGCAATTTTTGCAGGTAGGGGTTACACTGACCGCCAACGTTTCACAGTTCGCCTTCAGGTGCGAGCCTCCACAGTGGCTGCAGACGTCCGCCTCCTCGGTGCAGTGCCTCTTCGTGTGGCCATATGCCAAACACCGGGAGCACTGCACTAGGGGCGACTGGTCCAAGACCTTGACCCTCTGCAGATCCACTCTTAGAGCTCCTAGTTCCGTCGCTCTTCTCCATATGATGGGGGAGACCGACAGAACCAGGTGGCTCGTGTGGGGGTTCCTGGCTTTCTTGCGGAATCTAACCTGGACCCTGTCGTCCTCCTCGTCGATGCTGTCAAAAACCTCCCGGTTCTGTTTCCTGAGAGCCCTGAGTATCTCCTCGTCTGAGTTGATATTCAAGAGGTCTCTCAGGACAATCATTGGGTCCCGGTTTTTGACTTCCTCCACGCGGAGGCGACCGGCCTCCAGTCTCTCTCTGATTTTGTCCCTGTCCTCCAGTGTGGGGCAGCCGAGGACTATTTTTGCGTCTTTTGCTTTCCGCACCCTCTCCACCTTAATCCATCCCTCTTTTGCGTCCACCGCTTTGCGGACTCGTTCCAGGACCTCCTCCCCTGTCTCCCGCACGTCCTCCGAAGAGACGATGATGGAGTGCAGGGCAGGTTGCACCGGTTTCGGCTTGGACGCAAGTGCGGCGACGCTAGCATACGAAGAGGGTGGATTTGCAAGCATGGTGGAATTTTGGTCGAGCGCCAACTTCAGCTCCCGCATTTGCTCCGCGTTTTCCACTAACAGCCTCGAGTGCTCCTCGATTTTTCGAGCGAGCTCCCCCTCCTGCTCCTCGCACTCGGGCTGTTCCTTAGGCGGTTCCTTCGGCGCTCCTTCACTTGTCAGCTCGTCCTCGAGCTCTTTAACGATAGCATATAATCTCTCTAGAGCATTTGTGACGCCAATTTTTATATCCGTCTTCAAGTTGCGGGAGTTTTTAAGATGGATTTTGGCGCTCATCAGACACGCCTTTGCCTCTGAGGTCCAGCTGGAGTAGGTCCTCTCCTTGTCCTCGTCTGTCCTGCCACCGCAAGTCGTCGGGCTAACCGACGTCTCGGCCGCCCTGACCGTCCTGCCTTTTCGGGTAGGGATCTTATTTTTGTGGGGGCGCGATGGAGCGGTCAGGGCGTCCGGGGATGGCTGCTGGCTCTCTGGCGTTCGGGTCGGCGAGTCGTCCAGAAAGCCCACCTCCTCTGGAGTTCCCGACAGGTTTAGGACCCGAGCGCTTCCCCTTGCTGGTGTGCGAAGCATTCTGCCTGTGCAGACGGATAGTTCCGGGTGGTGTAAAGAGCCACTCGGATGTCAGAAAAACAAGTTAAAATGTCTATAAAATGTAAATACGTCTAGTTTAATTGTGCACAAATGTATATATTTATTAGTCCTAAAATGTAAATAGATGTAAATAGATGTAAATAACAACTTAGTCAGTAAAAGTTTCCTAATTATTATCCTAGGAGTCAGTGGTGTACAGAGCCACTGATTGTTTTTCCTTTTATTTTCTAGGCTTCCTTGCCCTATAGTCAAAACGGAAAACGTAAAATAAACAGTTTACTGAGTTAAAATTTTTCTCAAAAGCATCCGTTTTTACCTGCCTGGCGAGTATAGGGTGGGGGGGCGGGCCAGTTTTTCAGTTTCTACTGCACGGATTTCAGCGAAACTGGTGTCAATCGCTCGGGCTTCGAAAGGCCTTTCAGACGACGTATAACCCGCGGGAATCGGTGAGGAGGTGCAGGTAAAATGTCCAGAAAACCGAATTTTTCAGGTGTTTTTGCGTCAAAAATGGCGCAAAATTTCAGCAAAGAATTTCGAAAAAATTTAGAATGGTTCGGCGCGGAAGACCCTACGACACGATACCAAGAAGTCAACAATCGAAAGAAGGTAAGTGGTTCAAATAAAATATTTTCTATTGTAATTAGCCGAAAATTTTCTAAGTGTTTTTCAGTAACTTAAATTTTTGTAAATAGGTCAAAACTTGTATAAATAGTGTCAAAACACTTAGATCTTGTATATAGAATAAATTTGGAATAAAAAATTTGGTTTTGAAAAATTCGATTTGTATCGGTTAGGTTAGGTTAGGTTAGGTTAGGTTAGGTTAGGTTAGGTTAGGTTAGGTTAGGTTAGGTTAGGTTAGGTTAGGTTAGGTTAGGTTAGGTTAGGTTAGGTTAGGTTAGGTTAGGTTAGGTTAGGTTAGGTTAGGTTAGGTTAGGTTAGGTTAGGTTAGGTTAGGTTAGGTTAGGTTAGGTTAGGTTAGGTTAGGTTAGGTTAGGTTAGGTTAGGTTAGGTTAGGTTAGGTTAGGTTAGGTTAGGTTAGGTTAGGTTAGGTTAGGTTAGGTTAGGTTAGGTTTTTTTTTTTTTTTTTTTTTTTTTTTTTAGAAATGTAAAGCTTTGCGCTTTACGACTCGTCCCTCTGACATAATCAGAGACTTTTTGTATCGATTGTGTTATTTATTTATTTGTTTAGAATTTGGGTTAGAATAAAGATGATTTCAAGTTTAATTTTGACTAATTTTTCTAAATTTTCCATTTTATTACCAGAATTCTCGAAATTTTTTGACACTTAAAATTACAGCGATTATGCACACGACAAGAACGACAGAAGAAAACAGATGGGCATATTTCTTTTAGAACGACAAGTCGACGAACGACAAAAAGGGCGACTGAACAAAATAAGGCGAAGTAAAGAACGGAACAGAGCGTTAAAATGAGTAGCGACTTGTTTCTAACACCATGACAGCTCGATAAATTTAATGACAGAATTAACAAAAAGGACAATAGACAAGGACGAACAAATAAACGAAATTTAGACAAAATAAGCGGAAACAAAACGACCAAACGGGGACCTGCTTCTGACGCCACAACAAAACAATTTTTCCTCAAACAGAGCTTTTCCGCTTTGGCCAAACTTACGCCTTCGCAGGCTCCCTCTACGTCCAGCGAAAATATTTTTACCAATTTCTTTATGAAACCTGCAAATAATATCCTCCTCTGATCATAGAGGGATCCTTCGAAGCAACTGTTTTTTGGCGTGAGCCAGTTTCTGTGGGTACTCTTTTCCATTAAGGGCCCTTTGCATCCGGAAAATGTGGGATCAACTTTATATTGCTTCCCGCCATTTTGCTCCTCTCGTCGGCCGCGGCTTAGAGCCAAGGTAGAAGTGGCACCAAGAATTGCGAGGGTGGCGCCCTTAGCAGTATGCTATGCTGGCTCTAGCCAGCGCATCCCACTTTCGTCGAACTGGGCATTCTGCGCTGAACGCATTGTGGTCCGCGTTTTCCGCCTTTGCGTCAGCGCAGTTGCAACACGATGGTGGTGCGCCTCCGAGCCAGCCTTCGCACTCGGACTTCATGTGGGGGCCCCCACAGTGGCTGCACTTCGGCGTGGTTCCTTTACAGAACCGCCTACCGTGCCCGTAGCCCAGGCAGAGGGAGCACTGCACGAGTGGTGAGTAATCAGCCACTCTGACTTTTTGCAGGTCGATGTGCAGCGCCCCCGCCGCAACAGCTCGGTTCCACACCTTGGGGGACACCCTCATGACCACATGGCCTGTCAGAGGGTTCCGCGCCTTCCGACGAAACTTCACCTCGGCACGAAAGTCGCCATCCGAGATGTCGTCAAAAAGGCCCCGATTCTGCTTTCTCAGGGCGCCCGTAATATCAGCGTCTGTGTTAAACGCGAGGACGTCCCAGAGGATCAGAATCGGGTCCTTGTTCTTAACCTCCTCCACAGTCAGCCTGTCACTCGCCGTCCTCAATCTTTCCTTTACCTTTTCCCGCTCCTCTTCGGAGCTGCATCCCAGTATGACCTTCTGATCCTTTGCCTTTCTTATTCTTTCCACCCTGACCCATCCCTCTTTGGCGTTTACAACTTCCCTTATTTGGGCGAGCACGTCTTCCCCCGTGTGTATGACATTCTTCGAGGAGACCACAACCGAGTGCAGTGCGGCAGGCTGTGGGCTTGGCCTTCTGGTTTCACCAGCCGCCACACTCGCGTATGTGGTCTTCTCGAGTGTTTCCTTCTGTTTTTCCATAGCTTGCTTTAGTTCATCCATTTTCTCCCCATTCCTTTTAATCAAAGCTGCGTGCTCGTCCAATTTCCTCAATAACTCCTCTTCCTTTTCAGTCCTAGGTTCCTCTTTCTCCTTCTCTATCCTTTCTTTGCTGTTTTCTTCGCCTTCACTGTTTCCCATTTCCGCCTCCTTTACGAGTTGGTACAAACGCTCAATCGCGTTTGTAACTTCCGTCTTGATGCAGGTCTTTAAGTTCCGCGATATACCCAAGTGGTACTTGGCTTTGGTCAGGCAGGCCTTGGCCTCGGCCAGCCTGCTCCGGCAGGTCGACGGGCTAGCCGACGCTTCGGCCCTCCTGACCGGCCGGCCGTCTTGGGCATTGATCCTACTTTTCTGAGGGCGGGGCGGAGTGGCTTGGGAGCTTTGGGGTCTTGGTGGGGTTTCAGGCGCCCGGACCGGCGAGTCCTCCAGGAAGCCCACCTCCTCCGGGGTTCCCGAGAGGTCCAGGTACCGAGCGCTGCCTCTTGCCGGTGTGCGGAGCATTCTCTTTAAAAAGGAGGGACGAGTCCGTACTCTGAGTGGTGTAAAGAGCCACTCAGATGTCAATCAAATTACAATGGATTGCTGAAGTGGAAGATATAAGAAGAAAAATATAGTGTAAAGTATGGTGAGAAGAACTAGAAGATTTTTCAAATAAGAATCTAATTTTCTTCTCTAGGCCTACCGTGTCAATGTGTAAAATTTTAAAATAATATATAATATATAAAAAGAGAATATATAAGTATGTACTCCAGCAACCCAAAAGTCAGCGTAAAAATTATTAGAATATTTGTAAAAGTGTATAAAATATTTTTGGTATTGTGTACCAACGTTTTATTTTTGTCAAACGGCGGTGTAAAAAGCCGCCGAGTGTCTCTGTAACCCGAAACAGTGCGGGCGCTCAATAAGGAGCTATAAAAAGCCCAAAAGTCATAAAATATTTTTCCCGGATCGACTCCTGTCCACCTAGCCTGTGAGTAAAGGGTGGGGGGGAGGGCCTTTTTTTCAGTTTCTACTGAACGGATTTCAGCGAAACTGGTGTCCAACGCTCGGGCTTCGAAAGGCCTACCAGACGACGTATAACCCGCGGGAATCGGTGAGGAGGTGCAGGTAAAATGTCCAAAAAACCAAATTTTCAGGTGTTTTTGCGTCAAAAGTGGCGCAAAAATTTGTTCAAAAATTTCGAAAAAATTTAGAATGGTACGGCGCGGAAGACCCTACGACACGATACCAAGAAGTCAAAAATCAAACGAAGGTAAGTGGTTCAAATAAAATATTTTCTATTGTATTTATTAAAAATTTTTCTAAGTGTTTTTCAGTGTTTCAGAATTTTGTAAATAGCCTAAAATTTGTGTAAATAGTGTTATTTCACTTAGATCTAGTATATATATAAAATTTGGAATAAAATAATTAGTTTTAAAAATTTGGTTTTGTATGGAGATTTTCTAAGTCGTCAGAGCTTAGGTGGATTTCTAATATAAAAAGTAGGTATAGTCAATTTTTTCAGTTTCTACTGAACGGATTTCAGCGAAACTGGTGTCCAACGCTCGGGCTTCGAAAGGCCTACCAGACGACGTATAACCCGCGGGAATCGGTGAGGAGGTGCAGGTAAAATGTCCAAAAAACCAAATTTTCAGGTGTTTTTGCGTCAAAAGTGGCGCAAAAATTTGTTCAAAAATTTCGAAAAAATTTAGAATGGTACGGCGCGGAAGACCCTACGACACGATACCAAGAAGTCAAAAATCAAACGAAGGTAAGTGGTTCAAATAAAATATTTTCTATTGTATTTATTAAAAATTTTTCTAAGTGTTTTTCAGTGTTTCAGAATTTTGTAAATAGCCTAAAATTTGTGTAAATAGTGTTATTTCACTTAGATCTAGTATATATATAAAATTTGGAATAAAATAATTAGTTTTAAAAATTTGGTTTTGTATCGGTTAGGTTAGGTTAGGTTAGGTTAGGTTAGGTTAGGTTAGGTTAGGTTAGGTTAGGTTAGGTTAGGTTAGGTTAGGTTAGGTTAGGTTAGGTTAGGTTAGGTTAGGTTAGGTTAGGTTAGGTTAGGTTAGGTTAGGTTAGGTTAGGTTAGGTTAGGTTAGGTTAGGTTAGGTTAGGTTAGGTTAGGTTAGGTTAGGTTAGGTTAGGTTAGGTTAGGTTAGGTTAGGTTAGGTTAGGTTAGGTTAGGTTAGGTTAGGTTAGGTTAGGTTAGGTTAGGTTAGGTTAGGTTAGGTTAGGTTAGGTTAGGTTTTTTTTTTTTTTTTTTTTTTTTTTTTTTTTTTTTTTTTTTTTTTTTTTGGGAGTTGAATCCCTTGACTTTAATTTTTAATTACAAACGCCAGTCAACGCTTCCAACCGCAGTCCTCGCTAATGTATACGGGCGGCCGGGGTCGGTTGCGCAGACATGCCTGACATATTTTATTTTCATAACTTATTTTTCTTTTTAACTTTAAAAACTGACAAGAAATTTATTTAAGGAACATACTTTTAGATTTTCAACAAGATTTTTTAAGACACAATATTTCAGAAGACAAATTTAGATGACAATTTTATTTATAGACACAATCTTTACAACAATAAGACACAATTATATTTGAGACACAATTTTTAAGACAATAAATACAAGTACTTGAATATAATATAACAAATAAAGATAAAACTCTAAATGACTTAAAAATTTCAAAAAGGGGAGTATATATATAAATAGAACATTATTAATAGACAAAATTATAAACCATAATCAATTTTACACTTTAACTGGTTAGTAATGTACTGGACGGTTGGACAATTAACAGATGTAGCGGAGTGGTTGGTATTTAAATGACTATTGGTTTTTGCGTTATATTTACAACAGTTGAAACAAACAGGAGTATTGCTGATGTGCGGACAATTTTCAACCTGATGGGTTTTTTCGGAGCAGTGTGAACAAGGCCTGCAGTCGGACACACAGTTTTTGCTGATATGACCGAACTGCAGACACTTGTAACACTGCATAAACGGAGAGAAGTCCCCCACGAAGACTTGCTGATGGTCTACATTTAGCCTCCCCAGGTTTGTCGCTTCGCGCCACACGGCTGGACTTACGATAAAAACGGCGTTATATAAATTAGGATTTCTATTGTTGTTTCTGCGGAATCTAAGTTTAAAATCTTCTGGCTCTATGGTTAAATTTGCAAGTGTAGGATTTTGTTGGATTACGACTGAGGACAATTCCTCAAGGGGGATGTCTTTTGACACTCCCTTGAGGATGAGCATGGGGCGAAGCTTTTTAGCTGGTTCGGCAGTTACAATGGTAGACTCCTTCAGGTGGTTCAGAGTTTCCTGACATTGGGACTCGTTAATAAACTCGACTCTGACTTTATTGTTGGACAAAACTTTAACATTGGTGGGAGCGTAATTTTTGTTTCTAAACGAGATACTTTTCTTAAATTTATTGATGGTTTCTTGCTTGCTGTCAGAGGATTCGAGAGGGGAAACCACTATGGCGGGTTTATACTGGGATTTGGGGGACTTTACAGGGGGTGATTGGGGGTTGTTCGATGCAACCTGTGCATAAGTGGGGCCAGAGTTTGATGTGAACTGCTCTTTGAGTTCGGACTTAAGCTTTTCCATTTCTTCTCGCATAACTGTAGCGATCTCCGTTCTTAAACCAGTGTCATCCAGGGGTGCGGGAGGTGGAGCAGGAGCCGGCGTATCGGGTGGCAGATCAAAATTGCCAGGCTCCAATATTGATTCTAAATAGATGTCAGCAGCTAAGGCGATTTCCTCAGCCGCCTCTACAATATACTTTTTATTTACAGATGTGACACTCTTGTTTTCTCTAATTGAGTTAATTATTTGTCTGGCAAGGGTGGTTATGACATGGTTCATAGAACGGACATCTTTTACACTGCGAGCGTCAACTGGAAGAGACTTATTCGGGGGCTTTTCTGCCTTGGCGGCTTTGCCCTTGGCTTTGGACTTGGGTTTGTCCTGAGCTTGGGACGCTTCTGGGACTATTTCGTCTAAGTCTCCCTCAGGAGACATGGCCATCAAGAAGCAGTCGAGATCCGGGGAGCTGCATCTGCTGTCGGTAGCCTGAGCTGCGCTCGACCCGGGATTGTCGACATTCTGGCTGCTTGTCCCAGCCTCGGAAGGAGACTGAGACGAAGTCGATTTATTGCTGTTTGTAGACGAGCGAAACATTTTCTTATAGTCCATTTCGGTCTACCAAAGGACGAGCAATACTCCTGCCAAATTTCAAAGAAATTCGGTAACAAAAATTTTCCCAATTGAAACCTTGTCTACTAGGCACTGAGAGGATAGGGTGGGGGGGAGGGCCAGTTTTTCAAAATCTGCTCGGCCGATTCGGACGAGAGAGGTGTCAAACGACGGGGCTCGTAAAGGCCGACACGTAGATGTTAGTATAGTCCGGGTGGGGTATGGGGTTCGGGAATTATCCGCGAAAAACCCAAAATTAGTCAATTCCGAGTGGATTTTTGAGTAAAAATGCGCTAAGTTGGCGCGTAAAAAATCCGAAAAAATTATTTACAAGTAGGACCGATGCGACCCTACGAATGACATATAAAAAACAGAAATCGAAGACAAAAAATTTTTAACAAAATGTATGAAGAATTACTAAGTACAAAAATTTTGAAAATTATTAAAAATATGAAATTTATATATACAAAACACTTATATAACGATAGATTATTAACAATTAGATATAACTTATACAATATTATTTAGTTTAACGTAGATTTAGTTTGTTTTTGGAAATGAAATTTCCCATGAAATTTTTCTAAGTGTCGGGACTTAGGTGGATTCGGTACAACGAAATTTGAACTTTTTGAATTTTTTCAAAATCTGCTCGGCCGATTCGGACGAGAGAGGTGTCAAACGACGGGGCTCGTAAAGGCCGACACGTAGATGTTAGTATAGTCCGGGTGGGGTATGGGGTTCGGGAATTATCCGCGAAAAACCCAAAATTAGTCAATTCCGAGTGGATTTTTGAGTAAAAATGCGCTAAGTTGGCGCGTAAAAAATCCGAAAAAATTATTTACAAGTAGGACCGATGCGACCCTACGAATGACATATAAAAAACAGAAATCGAAGACAAAAAATTTTTAACAAAATGTATGAAGAATTACTAAGTACAAAAATTTTGAAAATTATTAAAAATATGAAATTTATATATACAAAACACTTATATAACGATAGATTATTAACAATTAGATATAACTTATACAATATTATTTAGTTTAACGTAGATTTAGTTTGTTTTTGGAAATGAAATTTCCCATGAAATTTTTCTAAGTGTCGGGACTTAGGTGGATTCGGTACAACGAAATTTGAACTTTTTGAATTTTTTCAAAATCTGCTCGGCCGATTCGGACGAGAGAGGTGTCAAACGACGGGGCTCGTAAAGGCCGACACGTAGATGTTAGTATAGTCCGGGTGGGGTATGGGGTTCGGGAATTATCCGCGAAAAACCCAAAATTAGTCAATTCCGAGTGGATTTTTGAGTAAAAATGCGCTAAGTTGGCGCGTAAAAAATCCGAAAAAATTATTTACAAGTAGGACCGATGCGACCCTACGAATGACATATAAAAAACAGAAATCGAAGACAAAAAATTTTTAACAAAATGTATGAAGAATTACTAAGTACAAAAATTTTGAAAATTATTAAAAATATGAAATTTATATATACAAAACACTTATATAACGATAGATTATTAACAATTAGATATAACTTATACAATATTATTTAGTTTAACGTAGATTTAGTTTGTTTTTGGAAATGAAATTTCCCATGAAATTTTTCTAAGTGTCGGGACTTAGGTGGATTCGGTACAACGAAATTTGAACTTTTTGAATTTTTTCAAAATCTGCTCGGCCGATTCGGACGAGAGAGGTGTCAAACGACGGGGCTCGTAAAGGCCGACACGTAGATGTTAGTATAGTCCGGGTGGGGTATGGGGTTCGGGAATTATCCGCGAAAAACCCAAAATTAGTCAATTCCGAGTGGATTTTTGAGTAAAAATGCGCTAAGTTGGCGCGTAAAAAATCCGAAAAAATTATTTACAAGTAGGACCGATGCGACCCTACGAATGACATATAAAAAACAGAAATCGAAGACAAAAAATTTTTAACAAAATGTATGAAGAATTACTAAGTACAAAAATTTTGAAAATTATTAAAAATATGAAATTTATATATACAAAACACTTATATAACGATAGATTATTAACAATTAGATATAACTTATACAATATTATTTAGTTTAACGTAGATTTAGTTTGTTTTTGGAAATGAAATTTCCCATGAAATTTTTCTAAGTGTCGGGACTTAGGTGGATTCGGTACAACGAAATTTGAACTTTTTGAATTTTTTCAAAATCTGCTCGGCCGATTCGGACGAGAGAGGTGTCAAACGACGGGGCTCGTAAAGGCCGACACGTAGATGTTAGTATAGTCCGGGTGGGGTATGGGGTTCGGGAATTATCCGCGAAAAACCCAAAATTAGTCAATTCCGAGTGGATTTTTGAGTAAAAATGCGCTAAGTTGGCGCGTAAAAAATCCGAAAAAATTATTTACAAGTAGGACCGATGCGACCCTACGAATGACATATAAAAAACAGAAATCGAAGACAAAAAATTTTTAACAAAATGTATGAAGAATTACTAAGTACAAAAATTTTGAAAATTATTAAAAATATGAAATTTATATATACAAAACACTTATATAACGATAGATTATTAACAATTAGATATAACTTATACAATATT
>JALPMF010000114.1:0-20000 GCA_030704555.1 Heliconius charithonia | reverse complement strand
AGGTTAGGTTAGGTTAGGTTAGGTTAGGTTAGGTTAGGTTAGGTTAGGTTAGGTTAGGTTAGGTTAGGTTAGGTTAGGTTAGGTTAGGTTAGGTTAGGTTAGGTTAGGTTAGGTTAGGTTAGGTTAGGTTAGGTTAGGTTAGGTTAGGTTAGGTTAGGTTAGGTTAGGTTAGGTTAGGTTAGGTTAGGTTAGGTTAGGTTAGGTTAGGTTAGGTTAGGTTAGGTTAGGTTAGGTTAGGTTTTTTTTTTTTTTTTTTTTTTGGGGTTGAGTCCCATTACGTTATGTTTTTTTATTACTAATGCCAGTCTACGCTTCCAACCGCAGTCCTCGCTAAAGTATACGGGCGGCCGGGGTCGGTTGCGCAAACATGCTTGACAATTATTATTATTTTTAACGAATTTTACTTTGATTACTTTAAAAACTGACATAACAATTTTGAGACACAAACATTTTTTATAATAACACAATGGATTTTGAGACACAATTTTTACAAGACATATTAATATAACAACAAAAATTTTCTTCGGAAACTAAATTTTTTTAGACTTTCAATTCAACTTTGATTAAGACACAAACAATAACAAAATATAAATTTACTTATATAAAATACAATAAAGAAATTTGATAATGCAAAGATGTTGAAATGACAAAATTTGTAGAAAAAGATAGATAAATAAAATGAATCAAAAATAATAAACTAAATTTTACACCCCATAATCGATTTTACATTTAAGCTGATTTATCATGTATTGAACGGTAGGACAAGAAGAAGATATCGCAGAATGATCGGTTTTTAAATTACTATTAGTTTTAAGATTATATTTAGAACAATTATAACAAACGGGGGTTGTATTAGCACTGATGTTAGGGCAATTCGTGCTCTGATGGGTTTTGTCGGCGCAATGTGAGCAAGGCCTGCAGTCAGAAATACAGTTTTTGCTGATATGCCCAAACTGCAAGCACTTGTAACACTGCATAAATGGTGAAAAGTCCCCCACGAAGACCTGTTGGTGGTCGATGTTGAGTCTACCGAGCAGCGTAGCTTCACGCCACACCGCCGGGCTGACTATAAATACAGCGTTGTACAAGTTGGGGTTCCTATTGTTATTACGTCTGAAGCGGAGCTTCAGATCTTCTGCATCGTTTATTTGTTCGTTCACTGATGGGTTTTGTGCTTGAATGACGGAGGCCAATTCTTCAAGAGGAATGTCGTTAGACACCCCCTTTAGAATTAACATGGGCCGAAGTTTCTTGGCTGGTTCTGCTGAGACTATCGTGGATTCCTTGAGCTGATTCAAGGTCTCCTGGCACTGGGTTTCATTTGAGAACTCCACCCGTACCTTGTTATTAGACAGGACTTTGACTCTCGAAGGAGCGTAATTTTTATTTTTAAAGGAGATACTCTTTTTGAACTTGTTAATTGTTTCCTGCTTATTTTCGGAGGATTCTAGGGGGGAAACAACAATCGCAGGTTTGTACGTAGATTTAGGGGACTTTTCGGGGGGTAACTTATTTCTGTTTGCAGCGACTTGGGCATAAGAGGGACCGGAACCAGCAGACAGTTCCTCTTTTATCTCTGCTTTAAGTTTGCTCATCTCCTCCCTCATTGCGGAGACTATCTCTTCTCTGAGACCAGTGTTATCAACAGCAGGAGCAGGGTCTGGTGCAGAAGCCGGAGGATCGGAGTGTGACTGTAAATAATATGGATCGACCTGAGACTCTAAGTATGCATCTGCGGCTATACCAATTTCCTCGGCGGCTTCAATAATAAACCTTTTATTAATGGAAGTTACGCTCTTGTTTTCGTGAACTGCTTGGATAATTTGTCTGGCTAAGGTGTTGATAACACTGCTCATAGAGCGAACGTCCTTTACTTCCGTAGCTCGAATTGGAAGGGGCCTACGTTGCACTTTATCGGCTTTTTTAGCCTTGGCCTTAGGCTTTGCCTGACTTGACTCCGCAACTGTTTCCTGAATTTCGCCCTCAGGGGACATTGCTAACAAGAGAGAGTCCAAATCGGGAGAACTACATCGGCTGTCAGTTGCCTGAGCAGCTTCTGGTACAGGGCTGGTGGTGTCCTGCCGACTAGTCCCAGCTTCCGAAGAAGACTGAGCCAAAGCCTTTTTGCTCCCACTTGGAGGCGTTTGGAACATTCTCTTGTAATCCATTCTGGTGTTTTAGGGAACTAGCAACAACCCTGCCAAATTTCAAAGAGATTGGAGAACAAAAATTTTCCCAAATGAAATCTTGTCTACTAGGCACTGAGAGGATAGGGTGGGGGGGAGGGCCAGTTTTTCAGTTTCTGCGCATCCGATCGTGACGTTTGAGGTGTCAATCGACGGGGCTGATGGAGAGCTATGCACAGACACTGGTCTAGTCCGGGTAAGTTGGGGGGGTTCGGGAGTTATCCTCGAAAAACCCCAAAAATGTCAATTTCAGTAACTCTTTCGAGTAAATTCGCGCTAAAATGGCGCGACAAAAATCAGAAAAAATTATTTACATGCAGGATCAATCGACCCTACAAGATGACACAGAATTACGACAAATTAAATCAAAAAAATTTTTAAGTTTTTCATACAAAATTTTCAAAGTTAAAAATAATTAAAATTATAAAAAATTACAAAAAATATATACAAAATAGAGTTTGATAACGAAGATAATGATGTTCTTAACCTATATTTAAAATAACAAAAAGATTGGAGTATCAGAAGTTTGATTTTTGGAAATGCAATTTCCCATACAAATTTACTATGAGACAGGACTTAGGTGGATTTCGTCCTATCGAAAATAATTTTTTCTCTTTTTTTCAGTTTCTGCGCATCCGATCGTGACGTTTGAGGTGTCAATCGACGGGGCTGATGGAGAGCTATGCACAGACACTGGTCCAGTCCGGGTAAGTTGGGGGGTTCGGGAGTTATCCTCGAAAAACCCCAAAAATGTCAATTTCAGTAACTCTTTCGAGTAAATTCGCGCTAAAATGGCGCGACAAAAATCAGAAAAAATTATTTACATGCAGGATCAATCGACCCTACAAGATGACACAGAATTACGACAAATTAAATCAAAAAAATTTTTAAGTTTTTCATACAAAATTTTCAAAGTTAAAAATAATTAAAATTATAAAAAATTACAAAAAATATATACAAAATAGAGTTTGATAACGAAGATAATGATGTTCTTAACCTATATTTAAAATAACAAAAAGATTGGAGTATCAGAAGTTTGATTTTTGGAAATGCAATTTCCCATACAAATTTACTATGAGACAGGACTTAGGTGGATTTCGTCCTATCGAAAATAATTTTTTCTCTTTTTTTCAGTTTCTGCGCATCCGATCGTGACGTTTGAGGTGTCAATCGACGGGGCTGATGGAGAGCTATGCACAGACACTGGTCCAGTCCGGGTAAGTTGGGGGGTTCGGGAGTTATCCTCGAAAAACCCCAAAAATGTCAATTTCAGTAACTCTTTCGAGTAAATTCGCGCTAAAATGGCGCGACAAAAATCAGAAAAAATTATTTACATGCAGGATCAATCGACCCTACAAGATGACACAGAATTACGACAAATTAAATCAAAAAAATTTTTAAGTTTTTCATACAAAATTTTCAAAGTTAAAAATAATTAAAATTATAAAAAATTACAAAAAATATATACAAAATAGAGTTTGATAACAAAGATAATGATGTTCTTAACCTATATTTAAAATAACAAAAAGATTGGAGTATCAGAAGTTTGATTTTTGGAAATGCAATTTCCCATACAAATTTACTATGAGACAGGACTTAGGTGGATTTCGTCCTATCGAAAATAATTTTTTCTCTTTTTTTCAGTTTCTGCGCATCCGATCGTGACGTTTGAGGTGTCAATCGACGGGGCTGATGGAGAGCTATGCACAGACACTGGTCCAGTCCGGGTAAGTTGGGGGGTTCGGGAGTTATCCTCGAAAAACCCCAAAAATGTCAATTTCAGTAACTCTTTCGAGTAAATTCGCGCTAAAATGGCGCGACAAAAATCAGAAAAAATTATTTACATGCAGGATCAATCGACCCTACAAGATGACACAGAATTACGACAAATTAAATCAAAAAAATTTTTAAGTTTTTCATACAAAATTTTCAAAGTTAAAAATAATTAAAATTATAAAAAATTACAAAAAATATATACAAAATAGAGTTTGATAACAAAGATAATGATGTTCTTAACCTATATTTAAAATAACAAAAAGATTGGAGTATCAGAAGTTTGATTTTTGGAAATGCAATTTCCCATACAAATTTACTATGAGACAGGACTTAGGTGGATTTCGTCCTATCGAAAATAATTTTTTCTCTTTTTTTCAGTTTCTGCGCATCCGATCGTGACGTTTGAGGTGTCAATCGACGGGGCTGATGGAGAGCTATGCACAGACACTGGTCCAGTCCGGGTAAGTTGGGGGGTTCGGGAGTTATCCTCGAAAAACCCCAAAAATGTCAATTTCAGTAACTCTTTCGAGTAAATTCGCGCTAAAATGGCGCGACAAAAATCAGAAAAAATTATTTACATGCAGGATCAATCGACCCTACAAGATGACACAGAATTACGACAAATTAAATCAAAAAAATTTTTAAGTTTTTCATACAAAATTTTCAAAGTTAAAAATAATTAAAATTATAAAAAATTACAAAAAATATATACAAAATAGAGTTTGATAACGAAGATAATGATGTTCTTAACCTATATTTAAAATAACAAAAAGATTGGAGTATCAGAAGTTTGATTTTTGGAAATGCAATTTCCCATACAAATTTACTATGAGACAGGACTTAGGTGGATTTCGTCCTATCGAAAATAATTTTTTCTCTTTTTTTCAGTTTCTGCGCATCCGATCGTGACGTTTGAGGTGTCAATCGACGGGGCTGATGGAGAGCTATGCACAGACACTGGTCCAGTCCGGGTAAGTTGGGGGGTTCGGGAGTTATCCTCGAAAAACCCCAAAAATGTCAATTTCAGTAACTCTTTCGAGTAAATTCGCGCTAAAATGGCGCGACAAAAATCAGAAAAAATTATTTACATGCAGGATCAATCGACCCTACAAGATGACACAGAATTACGACAAATTAAATCAAAAAAAATTTTTAAGTTTTTCATACAAAATTTTCAAAGTTAAAAATAATTAAAATTATAAAAAATTACAAAAAATATATACAAAATAGAGTTTGATAACGAAGATAATGATGTTCTTAACCTATATTTAAAATAACAAAAAGATTGGAGTATCAGAAGTTTGATTTTTGGAAATACAATTTCCCATACAAATTTACTATGAGACAGGACTTAGGTGGATTTCGTCCTATCGAAAATAATTTTTTCTCTTTTTTTCAGTTTCTGCGCATCCGATCGTGACGTTTGAGGTGTCAATCGACGGGGCTGATGGAGAGCTATGCACAGGCACTGGTCTAGTCCGGGTAAGTTGGGGGGTTCGGGAGTTATCCTCGAAAAACCCCAAAAATGTCAATTTCGGTAACTCTTTCGAGTAAATTCGCGCTAAAATGGCGCGACAAAAATCAGAAAAAATTATTTACATGCAGGATCAATCGACCCTACAAGATGACACAGAATTACGACAAATTAAATCAAAAAAATTTTTAAGTTTTTCATACAAAATTTTCAAAGTTAAAAATAATTAAAATTATAAAAAATTACAAAAAATATATACAAAATAGAGTTTGATAACAAAGATAATGATGTTCTTAAACTATATTTAAAATAACAAAAAGATTGGAGTATCAGAAGTTTGATTTTTGGAAATACAATTTCCCATACAAATTTACTATGAGACAGGACTTAGGTGGATTTCGTCCTATCGAAAATATTTTTTCTCTTTTTTCAGTTTCTGCGCATCCGATCGTGACGTTTGAGGTGTCAATCGACGGGGCTGATGGAGAGCTATGCACAGACACTGGTCTAGTCCGGGTAAGTTGGGGGGTTCGGGAGTTATCCTCGAAAAACCCCAAAAATGTCAATTTCAGTAACTCTTTCGAGTAAATTCGCGCTAAAATGGCGCGACAAAAATCAGAAAAAATTATTTACATGCAGGATCAATCGACCCTACAAGATGACACAGAATTACGACAAATTAAATCAAAAAAATTTTTAAGTTTTCCATACAAAATTTTCAAAGTTAAAAATAATTAAAATTATAAAAAATTACAAAAAATATATACAAAATAGAGTTTGATAACAAAGATAATGATGTTCTTAACCTATATTTAAAATAACAAAAAGATTGGAGTATCAGAAGTTTGATTTTTGGAAATACAATTTCCCATACAAATTTACTATGAGACAGGACTTGGTGGATTTCGTCCTATCGAAAATATTTTTTCTCTTTTTTCAGTTTCTGCGCATCCGATCGTGACGTTTGAGGTGTCAATCGACGGGGCTGATGGAGAGCTATGCACAGACACTGGTCTAGTCCGGGTAAGTTGGGGGGTTCGGGAGTTATCCTCGAAAAACCCCAAAAATGTCAATTTCAGTAACTCTTTCGAGTAAATTCGCGCTAAAATGGCGCGACAAAAATCAGAAAAAATTATTTACATGCAGGATCAATCGACCCTACAAGATGACACAGAATTACGACAAATTAAATCAAAAAAATTTTTAAGTTTTTCATACAAAATTTTCAAAGTTAAAAATAATTAAAATTATAAAAAATTACAAAAAATATATACAAAATAGAGTTTGATAACAAGATAATGATGTTCTTAACCTATATTTAAAATAACAAAAAGATTGGAGTAACGAAAGTTTGATTTTTGGAAATACAATTTCCCATACAATTTTACTATGAGACAGGACTTGGGTGGATTTCGTCCTATCGAAAATATTTTTTTCTCTTTTTTCCAGTTTCTGCGCATCCGATCGTGACGTTTGAGGTGTCAATCGACGGGGCTGATGGAGAGCTATGCACAGACACTGGTCTAGTCCGGGTAAGTTGGGGGGTTCGGGAGTTATCCTCGAAAACCCCAAAAATGTCAATTTCAGTAACTCTTTCGAGTAAATTCGCGCTAAAATGGCGCGACAAAAATCAGAAAAAATTATTTACATGCAGGATCAATCGACCCTACAAGATGACACAGAATTACGACAAATTAAATCAAAAAAATTTTTAAGTTTTTCATACAAAATTTTCAAAGTTAAAAATAATTAAAATTATAAAAAATTACAAAAAATATATACAAATAGAGTTTGATAACAAGATAATGATGTTCTTAACCTATATTTAAAATAACAAAAAGATTGGAGTATCAGAAGTTTGATTTTTGGAAATACAATTTCCCATGTTAGGTTAGGTTAGGTTAGGTTAGGTTAGGTTAGGTTAGGTTAGGTTAGGTTAGGTTAGGTTAGGTTAGGTTAGGTTAGGTTAGGTTAGGTTAGTTAGGTTAGGTTAGGTTAGGTTTTTTTTTTTTTTGGGGTTGAGTCCCATTACGTTATGTTTTTTATTACTAATGCCAGTCTACGCTTCCAACCGCAGTCCTCGCTAAAGTATACGGGCGGCCGGGGTCGGTTGCGCAAACATGCTTGACAATTATTATTATTTACGAATTTTACTTTCATTACTTTAAAATCTGACATAACAATTTTGAGACACAAACATTTTATATAATTACAACAATGAATTTTGAGACACGATTTTTTTTTTTTTTACAAGACTTATTAATATAACAACTAAAGATTTTTCTTCAAGAAACTAAATTTACAGACTTTTAACTCAATTTTTATTAAGACACAACAAATAACAAAATATATATTTACTTATATAAATACAATAAGGAAGTTTGCTAATGCAAAGATATTGAAATGACAAAAATTGGAGAAAAGATAAATAGATATTAAAACGAATCAAATAATAAACTAAATTTTTACACCCCATAATCGATTTTACATTTAAGCTGATTTATCATGTATTGAACGGTGGGACAAGAAGAAGATATCGCAGAGTGATCGGTTTTTAAATGACTATTAGTTTTGAATTGTATTTTGAACAATTATAACAGACGGGGGTTGTATTAGCACTGATGTTAGGGCAATTCGTGCTCTGATGGGTTTTGTCGGCGCAGTGTGAACAAGGCCTGCAGTCAGACATACAGTTTTTGCTGATATGCCCAAACTGCAAACACTTGTAACACTGCATAAATGGTGAAAAGTCCCCCACGAAGACCTGTTGGTGGTCGATGTTTTAGTCTACCGAGCAGCGTAGCTTCACGCCACACTGCCGGGCTCACTATAAAAACAGCGTTGTACAAATTGGGGTTCCTGTTGTTATTTCGTCTGAAGCGGAGCTTCAGATCTTCTGCATCGTTTATTTGTTCGTTCACTGATGGGTTTTGTGCTTGAATGACGGAGGCCAATTCTTCAAGAGGAATGTCGTTAGACACCCCCTTTAAAATTAACATGGCCGAAGTTTCTTGGCTGGTTCTGCTGAGACTATCGTGGATTCCTTGAGCAGATTCAAGGTCTCCTGGCACTGGGTTTCATTTGCGAACTCCACCCGTACCTTGTTATTAGAAAGGAGTTTTACTCTCGAAGGAGCGTAATTTTTGTTTTTAAAGGAGATACTCTTTTTGAATTTGTTAATTGTTTCCTGCTTATTTTCGGAGGATTCTAGGGGGAAACAACAATCGCAGGTTTGTACGTAGATTTAGGGGACTTTTCGGGGGTAACTTATTTCTGTTTGCGGTTAGGTTAGGTTAGGTTAGGTTAGGTTAGGTTAGGTTAGGTTAGGTTAGGTTAGGTTAGGTTAGGTTAGGTTAGGTTAGGTAGGTTAGGTTAGGTTAGGTTAGGTTAGGTTAGGTTAGTTAGGTTAGGTTAGGTTAGGTTAGGTTAGGTTAGGTTAGGTTAGGTTAGGTTAGGTTAGGTTAGGTTAGGTTAGGTTAGGTTAGGTTGTTAGGTTAGGTTAGGTTAGGTTAGGTTAGGTTAGGTTAGGTTAGGTTAGGTTAGGTTTTTTTTTTTTTTTTTTTTTTTTGGGGTTGAGTCCCATTACGTTATGTTTTTTATTACTAATGCCAGTCTACGCTTCCAACCGCAGTCCTCGCTAAAGTATACGGGCGGCCGGGGTCGGTTGCGCAAACATGCTTGACAATTATTATTATTTTTTAACGAATTTTACTTTGATTACTTTAAAAACTGACATAACAATTTTGAGACACAAACATTTTTTATAATAACAACAATGGATTTTGAGACACAATTTTTACAAGACATATTGATATAACAACAGAAATTTTCTTCGGAAACTTAATTTTTAGACTTTCAATTCAACTTTGATTAAGACACAAACAATAACAAAATATAAATTTACTTATATATAATACAATAAAGAAACTTGATAATGCAAAGATGTTGAAATGACAAAATTTGTAGAAAAAGATAGATAAATAAAATGAATCAAAATAATAAACTAATTTTACACCCCATAATCGATTTTACATTTAAGCTGATTTATCATGTATTGAACGGTAGGACAAGAAGAAGATATCGCAGAATGATCGGTTTTTAAATTACTATTAGTTTTAAGATTATATTTAGAACAATTATAACAAACGGGGTTGTATTAGCACTGATGTTAGGGCAATTCGTTCTCTGATGGGTTTTGTCGGCGCAATGTGAGCAAGGCCTGCAGTCAGATATACCAGTTTTTACTGATATGCCCAAACTGCAAGGCACTTGTAACACTGCATAAAAAGGTGAAAAGTCCCCCCAGCGAAGACCTGTTGGTGGTCCGATGTTGAGTCTACCGAGCAGCGTAGCTTCACGGCCACACCGCCGGGCTGACTATAAATACAGCGTTGTACAAGTTGGGGTCCTATTGTTATTACGTCTGAAGCGGAGCTTCAGATCTTCTGCATCGTTTATTTGTTCGTTCACTGATGGGTTTTGTGCTTGAATGACGGAGGCCAATTCTTCAAGAGGAATGTCGTTAGACACCCCTTTAGAATTAACATGGCCGAAGTTTCTTGGCTGGTTCTGCTGAGACTATCGTGGATTCCTTGAGCTGATTCAAGGTCTCCTGGCACTGGGTTTCATTTGAGAACTCCACCCGTACCTTGTTATTAGACAGGACTTTGACTCTCGAAGGAGCGTAATTTTTATTTTTAAAGGAGATTACTCTTTTTGAACTTGTTAATTGTTTCCTGCTTATTTTCGGAGGATTCTAGGGGGGAAACAACAATCGCAGTTTGTACGTAGATTTAGGGGACTTTTCGGGGGGTAACTTATTTCTGTTTGCAAGCGACTTGGGCATAAGAGGGACCGGAACCAGCAGACAGTTCCTCTTTTATCTCTGCTTTAAGTTTGCTCATCTCCTCCCTCATTGCGAGACTATCTCTTCTCTGAGACCAGTGTTATCAACAGCAGGAGCAGGGTCTGGTGCAGAAGCCGGAGGATCGGAGTGTGACTGTAAATAATATGGATCGACCCTGAGACTCTAAGTATGCATCTGCGGCTATACCAATTTCCTCGGCGGCTTCGATAATAAACCTTTATTAATGGAAGTTACGCTCTTGTTTCGTGAACTGCTTGAATAAATTTGTCTGGCTAAGGTGTTGATAACACTGCTCATAGAGCGAACGTCCTTTACTTCCGTAGCTCGAATTGGAAGGGGTCTACGTTGAATTTTATCGGCTTTTTTAGCCTTGGCCTTAGGCTTTGCCTGACTTGTCTCTCCGCAACTGGTTTCCTGAATTTCGCCCTCAGGGGAATTGCTAACAAGAGAGAGTCCAAATCGGGAGAACTACATCGGCTGTCAGTTGCCTGAGCAGCTTCTGGTACAGGGCTGGTGGTATCCTGCCGACTAGTCCCAGCTTCCGAAGAAGACTGGGCCAAAGCCTTTTTGCTCCCACTTGGAGGGCGTTTGGAACATTCTCTTGTAATCCATTCTGGTCTTTTAGGGAACTAGCAAACAACCCTGCCAAATTTCAAAGAGATTGGAGAACAAAAATTTTCCCAAATGAAATCTTGGTCTACTAGGCACTGAGAGGATAGGGTGGGGGGAGGGCCAGTTTTCAGTTTCTGCGCATCCGATCGTGACGTTTGAGGTGTCAATCGACGGGGCTGATGGAGAGCTATGCACAGACACTGGTCTAGTCCGGGTAAGTTGGGGGGTTCGGGAGTTATCCTCGAAAAACCCAAAAATGTCAATTTCAGTAAACTCTTTCGAGTAAATTCGCGCTAAAATGGCGCGACAAAAATCAGAAAAATTATTTACATGCTAGGGATCAATCGACCCTACAAAGATGACACAGAATTACGACAAATTAAATCAAAAAAATTTTTAAGTTTTTCATACAAAAATTTTCAAAAGTTAAAATAATTAAAATTATAAAAAATTACAAAAAATATATACAAAATAGAGTTTGATAACAAAGATAATGGTGGTTCTTAACCTATATTTAAAATAAACAAAAAGATTGGAGTATCAGAAAGTTTTGATTTTTGGAAATGCAATTTCCCATACAAAATTTACTATGAGACAGGACTTAGGGTGGATTTCGTCCTATCGAAAAATAATTTTTTCTCTTTTTTTCAGTTTCTGCGCATCCGATCGTGACGGTTGAGGTGTCAATCGACGGGGCTGATGGAGAGCTAATGCACATGACACTGGTCTAGTCCGGGTAAGTTGGGGGGTTCGGGAGTTATCCTCGAAAAACCCCAAAAATGATCAATTTCAGTAACTCTTTCGAGTAAATTCGCGCTAAAATGGCGCGAACAAAAATCAGAAAAAATTATATTTAGCATGCAGGATCAATCGACCCCTACAAGATGACACAGAATTACGACAAATTAAATCAAAAAAATTTTTAAGTTTTTCAGACAAAATTTTCAAAGTTAAAAATAATTAAAAATTATAAAAAATTACAAATAAATATATACAAAATAGAGTTTGATAACAAAGATAATGGTGTTCTTAACCTATATTTAAAATAACAAAAAGATTGGAGTATCAGAAGTTTGATTTTTGGAAATACAATTTCCCATACAAATTTACTATGAGACAGGGACTTAGGTGGATTTCGTCCTATCGAAAATAATTTTTTCTCTTTTTTTCAGTTTCTGCGCATCCGATCCGTGACGCTTGAGGTGTCAATCGAACGGGGCTGATGGAGAGCTATGCACAGACACTGGTCTAGTCGCGGGTAAGTTGGGGGGTTTCGGGAGTTATCCTCGAAAACCCCAAAAATGTCAATTTCAGTAACTCTTTTCGAGTAAATTCGCGCTCAAAATGGCGCGACAAAAATCAGAAAAAAATTATTTACATGCAGGATCAATCGACCCTACAAGCATGACACAGAATTACGATAAATTAAATCAAAAAAATTTTTAAGTTTTCATACAAAATTTTCAAAGTTAAAAATAATTAAAATTATAAAAATTACAAAAAATATATACAAAATAGAGTTTGATAAACAAAGATAATGGTGTTCTAAACCTATATTTAAAATAACAAAAAGATTGGAGTATCAGAAGTTTGATTTTTGGAAATACAATTTCCCATACAAATTTACTATGAGACAGGACTTAGGTGGATTTCGTCCTATCGAAAATAATTTTTTCTCTTTTTTTCAGTTTCTGGCGCATCCGATCGTGACGTTTGAAGGTGTCAATCGACGGGGCTGATGGAGAGCTATGCACAGACACTGGTCTAGTCCGGGTAAGTTGGGGGGTTCGGGAGTTATCCTCGAAAAACCCCAAAAATGTCAATTTCAGTAACTCTTTCGAGTAAATTCGCGCTAAAATGGCGCGACAAAAATCAGAAAAAATTATTACATGCAGGATCAATCGACCCTACAAGATGACACAGAATTACGACAAATTAAATCAAAAAAAATTTTTAAGTTTTCATACAAAATTTTCAAAGTTAAAAATAATTAAAATTATAAAAAATTACAAAAAATATATACAAAATAGAGTTTGATAACAAAGATAATGATGTTCTTAACCTATATTTAAATAACAAAAAGATTGGAGTATCAGAAGTTTGATTTTGGAAATACAATTTCCCATGGTTAGGTTAGGTTAGGTTAGGTTAGGTTAGGTTAGGTTAGGTTAGGTTAGGTTAGGTTAGGTTAGGTTAGGTTAGGTTAGGTTAGGTTAGGTTAGGTTAGGTTAGGTTAGGTTAGGTTAGGTTAGGTTGGTTAGGTTAGGTTAGGTTAGGTTAGGTTAGGTTAGGTTAGGTTAGGTTAGGTTAGGTTAGGTTAGGTTAGGTTAGGTTAGGTTAGGTTAGGTTAGGTTAGGTTAGGTTAGGTTAGGTTAGGTTAGGTTAGGTTAGGTTAGGTTAGGTTAGGTTAGGTTAGGGTAGGTTAGGTTAGGTAGGTTAGGTTAGGTTAGGTTAGGTTAGGTTAGGTTAGTGTAGGTTAGGTTAGGTTAGGTTAGGTTAGGTTAGGTTAGGTTAGGTTTAGGTTAGGTTAGGTTAGGTTAGGTTAGGTTAGGTTAGGTTAGGTTAGGTTAGGTTAGGTTTTTTTTTTTTTTTTTTTTGGGAGTTGAATCCCTTGACTTTAAATTTTGATTACAAACGCCAGTCAGCGCTTCCAACCGCAGTCCTCGCTAAAGTATACGGGCGGCCGGGGTCGGTTGCGCAGACATGCCTGACATATTTTATTTTTATAACTTATTTTTTCTTTTTCACTTTTAAAATTGACTTATAATTTTTTGAAAACAACAATTGTTTAAGACTTACAAAGAGACTATTGAGACACAAGATTTAAAACGAGATTTTTAAGATAACAATTATTTTTACTAAGAACAACAATTTAGAGAGAATGAAGACACAATTTAGTTTGAGACACGATTTTTAGAAACGATAAATATAATTACTTAGATATAGTAGAATATAGATTATAATGACAAAACTTAACAAAGATTGAAAAACTAGAATACTGAAGAATTTTTAAAAGACAATGTAGTGAAGGAAAAACTAGGCCCCAAAATCTATTTTAGATTTTAACTGGTTTGTTATATATTGAACAGTGGGACAATTAACAGAAGTTGCAGAATGATTGGTATTAAGTTTACTATTGGTTTTTACGTTATATTTACTACAGTTAAAACAGACGGGAGTATTGCTAGTATGTGGACAGTTCGAAACCTGATGGGTTTTATCAGAGCAATGAGAACAAGGCCTACAGTCAGACAAGCAGTTTTTGCTGATGTGTCCGAACTGCAGACACTTGTAACACTGCATGAATGGAGAGAAGTCCCCCACATAGACTTGCTGATGATCTACATTCAGCCTTCCAAGGTTGGTCGCTTCGCGCCACACGGCTGGACTAACGATAAACACAGCGTTGTACAAATTTGGATTTCTGTTGTTATTTCTTCGGAATCTAAGTTTGAGATCTTCTGGTTCGACAATTACATTATTTAGAGTGGGATTTTGCTGGGTAACGACTGTGGACAAGTCCTCGAGGGGGATATCGTTAGACACCCCCTTGAGGATGAGCATGGGGCGAAGTTTCTTGGCTGGTTCGGCAGTTACGACTGTGGAAGTTTTCAAGTGATCGATGGTTTCTTGACACTGAGATTCGTTGGCAAATTCAACTCGGACTTTATTTTTTGAAATAGGTTTGACACGAGTTGGAGCATAATTTTTTGTACGGAAAGAAATACTGCTTTTAAACTTTTTAATGGTGTCTTGATCATTCTCAGTGGATTCTAACGGCGATATAACAATGGCGGGCTTGTACTGGGATTTAGGGACTTCTCGGGGGGGATTGATTACCACTTGATGCAACCTGTGCATAAGTGGGGCCAGAATTTGATGTGAACTGTTCCTTTAGTTCAGACTTGAGCTTTTCCATTTCTTCTCGCATAACTGTAGCGATCTCCGTTCTTAAGCCAGTGCCATCCAGGGGTGCGGGAGGTGGAGCAGGAGCCGGCGTATCGGGCGGCGGATCAAAATTGCCAGGCTCCAAAATAGACTCAAGATAGATGTCGGCGGCTAAGGCAATTTCCTCCGCCGCCTCCACAATGTACTTTTTATTTACAGAAGTGACGCTTTTATTTTCACGGATTGAGTTGATTATTTGTCTGGCAAGGGTGGTTATGACATGGTTCATAGAACGGACATCTTTTACACTGCGAGCGTCAACTGGAAGAGACTTATTGGGGGCTTTTCTGCTTTGGCAGCTTTGCCCTTGGCTTTGGGCTTGGATTTGTCCTGAGTTTGGGACACTTCTGGGACTATTTCGTCTAAGTCTCCCTCAGGAGACATGGCCATCAAGAAGCAGTCGAGATCCGGGGAGCTGCATCTGCTGTCGGTAGCCTGAGCTGCGCTCGACCCGGGATTGTCGACATTCTGGCTGCTTGTCCCAGCCTCCGAAGGAGACTGAGACGAAGTCGATTTATTGCTGTTCGTAGACGAACGAAACATTTTCTTGTAGTCCATTTCGGTCTACCAGAGGACGAGCAATACTCCTGCCAAATTTAGTGAGAATCGGAGAACAAAAATTTCCCCAAATGAAAACTTGTCTACTAGGCACTGAGAGGATAGGGTGGGGGGGAGGGCCAGTTTTTCAGAATCTGCGCATCCGATCGTGACGTTTGAGGTGTCAATCGACGGGGCTGATGGAGAGCTATGCACAGACACTGGTCCAGTCCGGGTGAGATGGGGGGTTCGGGAGTTATCCTCGAAAAACCCCAAATTTGTCAAAAATCACAACTCTTTCGAGTTTTTTGGCGCGAAGTAGGCGCGCGAAAATTTAGAAAAAAATAATTATATGCAGGATCAATCGACCCTACAATATGACACAGAAATTACGAAAATCAAAGACAAAAAATTTTGAATTTTACTTAGAAAATATATTTACAACTTAAAATTAGGAAAATTAAAAAAATTATGAATTATATATATATATTATTGTTTTATAACGAAGGTGTTGATGGGTTTTAACTATATTTATAATATACAAACGAATTTGTTAACGAAACTTGTTTTTTGGAAATTCAATTTCCCATGGTTAGGTTAGGTTAGGTTAGGTTTTTTTTTTTTTTTTTTTTTTTTTGGGGGTTGAATCCCATTACATTGATTTTTATTACTTATTCCAGACTAACTTCCGACCGCAGTCCTCGCTAATGTATACGGGCGGCCGGGGTCGGTCATGCAGACATGTTGGACTTACATTATTTTTTATACAGAACTTTATGTACTTTTTAACTTTTTGTTACAGACTTATATGACATTTTTACCAAAAGGTTTACATTTTTATGACATATTTTACATAAAATTGAGACACATTTTGCCACAAGACAACTTAAATAACTACAATATTATATTATAAGACAATCATAATTTTTTATATACAATAGTTTTTTAAGACACAATTTTTTGAGAGCATTTTTATAACACATATTATTACAATAGATACAGTACGAGATTTTTTACCTAATATTATATTTAAATAACTACGAGTTTGATAACATTGTTGCACATATTAATTGAAAGGCGCATTTTTAAAACTAAGTTAAGTTAATATAAATTAAAAGAGGATGATAAAGATTTAAACAATTACAAGAAACAAAGTACACATAATCAATTATTTATATTCCAAAATCTATTTTACATCTAATTTGACCTATCATGTACTGGACTGTTGGACAATTGGATGAGGTGGCTGAGTGTTCCGTATTTAATTTACTGTTAGTTTTACGGTTGTATTTTGAACAGTTAAAACAATTAGGGGTAGAGTTACTTAGGGAGTGTGGGCATTCGGCTACTTGATGAGACGTTTCAGCACAGTGTGAACAAGGTGTGCAGTCGGACTGGCAGTTTTTGCTGACATGCCCGAACTGCAGACACTTGTAACACTGTATGAACGGAGAAAAGTCCCCCACGAAGACTTGTTGATAGTCGACGTTCAACCGACCGAGATGAGTAGCTTCTCGCCACACAGGCGGGGCTACGATGAAGACGGCATTATATAAGTTAGGATTTTTATTATTGTTGCGTTTGAAGCGAAGTTTTAAATCATCTGGTTCTTTAACAATTTGTTTGATAGAGGGATTTTGTTGGACAACTATGGATGTCAAGTCCTCAAGAGGAATGTCCGTGGACACCCCCTTGAGGATGAACATTGGACGGAGTTTCTTTGCGGGTTCGGCGTTAACGATGGTTGATGTTTTAAGTAAATCGAGCGTTTCATTACATTGAGTCTCGTTGTGAAATTCAACTCTGATTTTATTTTTAGAAATAGCTTTTACCCGTGTGGGCGCAAAACTTTTCTCGCGAAAGGAGACACTTTTTTTAAATTTACTAATGGTTTCTTTTTTATTTTCAGATTCTACGATGGGGGAGACAACAATGGCAGGCTTATACGTCGATTTGGGGGACTTCTCGGAGGGCGGGGGAGGCTTGGCAGCAGCTACCTGAGCGTAGGAGGCACCTACACTTAAGGTAAGTTCCTCTTTGAGCTCGGATTTTAATTTAGAGATCTCCTCCCTCATGGCAGAGACGATCTCCTCCCTAAGAACGACGTTATCAACAACTGGAGCTGCGGAAGCCGCCGGAACTGGAGGGGAAACAAAATTTTGGGGCTCTACTTGGGACTCTAGATATGCATCTGCAGCTATGCCTATTTCTTCGGCGGCTTCTATTATAAATCTTTTATTAATGGAGGTAACACTTCTATTCTCGTGGACTGCCTGTATGATTTGTCTGGCCAGTTTGTTGATAACATCGCTCATAGAGCGGACATCTACGACCGACGTTGCGCGCACTGGAAGGGGCCTACGTTCTAATTTATCGGCCTTCTTAGTTTTAGGCTTCGATTTGGCCTGAGATGATGCGATGATAGTATCATCCATTTCGCCTTCCGGGGTCATTGTCAAGAGAAGGGAGTCGAGATCTGGGGAGCTACACCTGCTGTCAGTCGCCTGAGCAGCACTAGATATGGGAACGTTACTTTCTTGAACGCTTGTCCCAGCCTCTGAAGGAGACTGAGACGAAGCCTTTTTATTTTTATCTGAAGACGAGCGGAACATTTTTTTATAATCCATTATGTGGATAATAAAGTATAATAAAGTCCAAAAAAAATTTTAAAATAAACAACTACACTAGCTGTAGTACAGGGCGCCTCAAAATGTCCTTATACTATAATATTTATATCTAAAACAAAATACAATAAAATAAAATAATAAAATAAAAATAAATAAAACAAAATAAGCATATACTAAGGTAAAATAAAATTATTTACTATCCTATATAATATTAACTTATACTATACTTATATTACGCTAAATATTTTATACTAACTAAACTAATAAAATAAAAATATAAAAGTAAAATACAACGTATAAAAATATTAAAATTATATAAGAACTCTGTAGTACGGGGCACCGCAACCTGTCCCTATACTATAATTTAAATTTATCAACAAATAAAATAATAAAGGTAACGTTAAAACAGAAAAATACACTAAATTGTTATAATATCGAAATTCTAAATTATTTGAAAGTAAACACAATTAACATAATACTATAAATACACTATAAACTATTCTAATATATTAATAACAATCACACATAAATTATTAAATAATACATACAAAAAGAAGATAACAAATTGTTGTTGGCGCTCTGCAAACAGTCGCTAAAACTAATACACTATGGTAGGTGACGGGGCCCAGCGGAGCGACAATGCCACAGCCTAAGTAGCGGAGCTTTAACAAAATATGCGTTGCGTGTTCTGATTTTAGAATTCACTTTTTTATTTATGCACTGATTTTTGATGGGACTTTTTTCAAATGGTATCTAATGTCTAAAAATTATCTATACCAAGTTTTACCGGGATCGACCCACAGGAATATATTTAAATTACGAAGATGCAGTTTTTTATTATTTAACTAAGTCTAACACTGTCATTAAGATTTGTGATGGAAATATCTCAACAACTATTATATATAACTCACTGAGATTTTGCACAAGTATTTATGGTTAATTAAGCTACTAATTTACGAAATAAAAATTTTAAGTTCTAAATGAAATTTTGGAAATAATTACTTGCGAAGTAAATGAATCTGCGTGATTGTCTGGTTTTTCCCCGATATTTTGCGAAATAAACACTTTATATCCGGTCTGCTTACAGTTTCTACACTGGAAAAACACTCCGCGTCTATTGATATATGTGAGCACTCACTCCGACTCTCCGTTTGAAAACGAGCCGCACTTCCTGCTTTGCTACCACGTGGTGTTTTTAAACATATTTTTGAATAACTTTTTTATTTGTAGTCTGGGAATCATAAAACTTTGCAAAAATGTTCTTTATTTAATTGTCTATGTGTAAATATAATAAAACTATGGGGTTGTCACTTTAAATTTTATGTTACTGACCTTTAAATTTAAATTTTTCACGAAATTTGTCATTTATCCGGGTTTTTCATTAATAACTCAAAAACTTTTCACCGGATTTTAACTTTTAAAACAGATTATTAAATAACTCACTAAGGCACTTCTTTTGATGTATAGCACAACACTCTGCGACTCTCCGTTTCGAGCCACCACGTGTTATTTTCTACCACGTGTTGTTTTTAAGGAGGTTATCTGAATAACTTTTTTATTTTTAGTCTTAAAATCACGAAACTTTGCAAAAATGTTCTTTATTAAATTGTCTTTACGTTAATATAATAAAACTATGGGGTTGTCGCTTTAAATTTTTTGTTACTGACCTTTAAACTTAATTTTTTGATGAAATTTGTCCTTTATCCGGGTTTTCCTTAATAAATCAAAAACTTTTCACCGGATTTTCACTTTTAAAACGGATTATTAAATGTCTCATCAAGGCGCTTCTTTTGATATATAACACAACACTCTGCGACTCTCCGTTTAGAAACGAGCGGCGAGACCAGTTTCACGAAAAACGCTAATATCTTAAAAACGGAGAGTTGGAACAATTTGAAACTTTATCAAAACATGGACAACATTAATATACACTAGTTAGTAAAATAAAAAAGTGGGGTAATAGCGCTTGTTTT
>JALPMF010000113.1:0-28798 GCA_030704555.1 Heliconius charithonia | reverse complement strand
GTCTGGGCCGAGCTCGCGTCGAGAACGCACGCGTCCGCGGCCTCCCAGGCCAGTTAACGCCTTAGTTATGACAATAAAAAATCACAAGTTAAGAACTTTTTATCGTATAAAGTCGTGAAATGTGTCAAAGAAGCGCGCTTAACTCAGCTACGTGTCTGTGAAAAAAATTATAAAAATCGATTTAGTGAAAGTGCCAAAAACCTCAAAAAACTGCGTTTTTATAAGTGAAATAGACACAAATTTAGGAAAATAAGTGTTTTAAAAATAGTGTTTCTTTACGTATCGTTATGAACTATCACATAGGGTAAAATACAAAGTTCCCCGTTATTTATACATAAAATTATGTAAATCGGATAAGTACTTTTTCACATAACCGGAGGTTAAGTTTGAAATTTGCGTAAAAGTGTGCCTAAAAAATCGGTTTTTTGCGTGCGGCGGGAAAATAAGATCTTTTTACCCCACTTTTTTTTATTTTACTAAGTAATAGATATAGTTCCCCTCCATGTTTTGACAATTTTTTATATTTATCCAACTCTCCGTTTTCAAGATATTTGTGTTTTTAGTGAAATTGGACTCGCCGCTCGTTTCGAAAACGGAGAGTTACAGAGTGTTGTGGTCATATATCGATAGATGCGCCTTGGTAAGGCCTTTTAGAATCTGTTTTAAAATTGAAAATCCGTTGGCAAAAATCGGGAGATAATTGAGAAAAACCCGGAAAATGAACAATTTTTATCAAAAATTTAATTTCAAAGGACTAATACGCAAAAATTCAATCGATGACCCCATATTTTTATAATTCTTTCCTATAGACAATATAATCAAGAAACAATTGTGCAAAGTTTTGTAATTTTTGAAGTGTAAATTTAAGAAGATATTAAGGATTTTCCAAATAATAGTAGAAACCGGACGTGCGGCTCGTTTTTGAACGGAGAGTCGGAGAGAACGGACATATACATTGATCGACGCGGGAGTGTTTCCCTTGTACAAAATCTGCAAACAGACTGAAAATAGTGTATTTAGTTAGAGAGTTATCGGGAAAAAACTAGTAAATTACAAGTGATAATAAACTTTAAGTGTTAATATTCTCAAAAATTTTCAATCAGGACCTAACAATTTTTTTATACAATTCAATAGCCTAGTTATCAGTGAAACACCTGTGCAAAATTTCATTTCATTATATAAAGTAGATTCTGTGATATCCGAGTTGCTACACTTTCTGGTAAGTGACAGACTTCATTAAATAGGAAAACTATATTATCGCAGTTTTAAATACTTTCCCGTGTGTCGATTCTGGTGGAAATCGCAGAGATCATTTTTTGGTCGCAAGCTACCTTTTGGAAAAAGTCCCACCAGAATCCAACAATAAACAAAAAAGTGAAAATCAAAATCGAAACTCGTAACGTAAATTTTTGCTAAAGTGTCGTTCAAGTCTGTGTCACCCAAGCTATGCAAGGCATAGCCCGCGACCACAGTGTATAGCAGATAGAGACTCTAAGCAGTGTGCCAATACTATTAATTTTTTTTACATTTTTGTTTTAATTATATATATATAATTGTTAATAATATATAGAATAAGATTTAAAATACAGTGTAATGCGATTTATGTTAAATATCAAATAATTAGTAACATTGCTCTATATATTTGGCATATAAGTTTCGATAAATATAACTTTTATAACTATAATTGATTTTAAAAAAGACATTTTTAACATGTATAATTCTAAGTAAATACATATAATTGAATTTTTACAGTCAGTCTGATAAATAATAAATATATATAAATACTAAATAATCATAGTGTATACACTGTGACAATCACGCCATACTTCTCCTTAAGTACAGGGACCGGCCGTGGCATCTTGTACAACAGGGAATTTAGCTTAAATTTATAGTATAGGGACTGGTCGTGGTACCTTGTAGTACAGGGAATTTTATTATATTTAAGTTCTGTTGTATTTAACTTTTAATTTGTTTTGCTTTGCTTGGTATATATGTTTAATATAGTATAAGTATAGTTTTAGGTTTATGTACGTTTGTATATTATATAAGAGGGTAAAAATAATAATAGGAAATAATTTTAGTTTATATAAATTTGAATATTAATATATAACTACATTACATATATAACTACATACATATATAAGTTTATCTTCATAAAATTTTAGTAAGTAAACATATAAAATTGAAATTCATTACTTAGTCTAATATTTAACAGGAATAAATATTATAGTATAGGGACAGGTAGTGGCACCCTGCACTAAATATTATCGTATAGGGGCCGGTTGTGACAACTTGTACTACAAAGAATTTATCATATTTTACTTTTGACTTATTTTTGCTACATTTTGTTTTAATTTTATACACATAACTACCAATAATATACTAGAATAAGATATTAAGCACAGTGTCTTGCAATTTAGGTAAATATTACAACAATTAGTAATTCTGCTCTATATATAATTTGTATATAATTTCCGATAATAGTTTTAAAAAGATATTTTTAATATTATAATAATAGTAAGTAAAAGTATATAATTTGAATTTCTACAGTTAATATATTAATTCGAAATAAATATAAATGTTAGATAGTCATAGTTCACACGCTGTGGCAATCACACCATACTTACCCATTATAGTATAGGGACTGGCCGTGGCATCTTATACTAAAGAGAATTCATATTAAAATATTATAGTGTAGGGACTTGTCGTGGCACCCTGCACTACAGAGAATTTTAATTATATTTTATTTTTAGATTTATTTTACTTTTACTTTACCTTGCGTAACTACATGTTTTATTTTAATATAATTATATAATTAGTTAATATTGTAACAGTCAAAATGATTCGCACGCCACCAAACAGCGTAAATCTGACTCAGTCGCGAATACTATGGAAGTTTCAGTCGATCAACCTACCGGTTCTCAAGCATGTGCAGTTCGGAATGTTCTGTGCAGGACGAGCTCTGCGCTAGCAGTGAGAGTCCAGACATCTCCCCTATGGTTCTGCAAATATCACCTGACATATCCCTCGACGACCAGTCGCAAAAGCAGCCTAAGTCCAAAAGCAAAGCGTCCACTGCTCTTAAAGCAGACAAACCTCTCCCGGCTCTTGCAAGTTCTGTCCATGATTTGGCTTCATACAGTACCGTAGTAAACTCATTAACCACATCCATTATACACGCGGTAGGAGAGAACAGGAGTGTCACAACTACAAATAAAAATTTATATAACCGCTTCGTCGGAAATTAGAAAAGCAACAGACAACTTATTAAAAAGTTTATCTTCTCGGAAGTGCTGCCGCCAGATAAGTCTGTCCCCCCACCTCCATCTCCATCTCTACCTCTACCTCCCTCCGATAATAATATAACCCTCAAACAGGAACTAGTCGCAGTAATGAGGGAGAAATTAATAAATTAAAAACAGAACTCCAGTCAGACATAATTACAAAAAATACTACTACTTACGCTCAAATACTTACAAATAATAACACTAATAGCAGTAAATCCTCTTCCTCCACTAAAGCCGCCAAATCTGCATACAAACCCGCCATCGTAGTAACATCTAAAGAGAATGTTGCTTCTAAAAAAGACACAATAAATAATTTTAAAAAGAGTATAACTTTCCGCAACAAAGAATTACGCGCCGGTTAGAGTTCAGCCGATATCCAAAAATAAAATACGCGTTGAGTTCCAAAATCAGGTACAATGCGAAGAAACGCTAGCCAACTTAAAAAATTCTGCAACTATTACAGCAGAACCAGCGAAAAAACTACGTCCTATGGTTGATTCTAAAAGGAGTCTCCAACGATATCCCCATTGAGGAACTGGCTGGCATTATTAAACAGCAAAATAGTACAATAGAACAATTAGTTAATTCAGAGGATGATTTGAAACTTAAATTTAAAAGAAATAATAATAGGAATACTAACCTGTATAATGTGGTGTTTATTGTCAGTCCAGCGGTATGGCACGAAGCCACTCACCTAGGCAGGCTGAATGTGGACCACCAGAAAGTGTTCGTTGGTGAATTCTCCCCATTTATCCAATGCTACAGGTGCTTGCAGTTTGGGCATATCAGTAAAAACTGTACGTCCGACTGCCAGCCCTGCGCATACTGCGCCGACACTACCCACCAAGTCTCCAGCTGCCCGCACGCCACCTGCAAAATAAAGAAACCAAGTTGTTATAACTGTGTTAAATACAATAATACAAGTAAAACCGGTAACAAAGTAGACATAAACCATATTGCCCACATCTACGAACTGTCCAACTGTTAAATACATGCAAAATCAAATAAAAACCAAAATAGATTATGGATATTAAAAATAAAAACAAACAAGTTAAGTGATAATAAGATCAATAGTATTAAATTTATTCAATGTAACGTTGGACGTTCGTATGCATGGCCAATACGAGTTTACAGAATACTTTGTTAAAGGTGGATTTGACGTGGGAATCATCAGTGAACCACATACAAGTAATGGAAACGAGATGAAAGGAATACCAGGATATTGTGTATTTCAAAATAGCGCGAACAATGATAGAGTTAAAGCTTGCATTATAATGAAAACAAGGTCTTGGTTCACCGATGATGCTCACGCAGCATTCTACACCCAACATCAGTGTAGTGCAGCTGGGGATACGGGGTCGCAGATTGATAATCGCCAGTGTCTACATAGAACCAGATCAAGACCATGGCAACACAATAGCTAAGCTGGAATGCTTAGCTAAAGACCTCAAAAGAGATTGGTTGATTGTCGGTGGTGACCTCAACGGTTGGCATACCTCCTGGGGTAGCCGTAAAAATAATAAGAGGGGTGATGAAATCAATAACCTGGTCACTTCAAACGATCTATTTGTATGTAACATAGGGGATACACCAACATATAAAACAATAACGCATGGTAAGATACGGTCCTCAATAATAGATTTAACAATAGTTTCTCCAAATATTGTGTCAAAAATAATCGATTGGAATGTAAACCCACTAGCATGCCCATCATCAGACCACGAAGCCATCACATTTGACTTTGCAATTAGCCCCAAAAACTTAATAAAAATAACAAAAAATCCACATTTAAATATAGCACGAATAAGGCAGACTGGGATAAATTTCATAATAAATTATCAGAAAATCTCAAGCACAACAATATGTTACAAATAAACTTAGAAAACGCTACAACAATTGAAATCGAGGAGTTTACCAAAAAATTTACTGTAATTATACAAAACACTTGTGACTCACTATTTACAAAGAAAAAACGAATGGAGTCCTTCGTTCCTTGGTGGAACGAAGAACTCCAGTCGCTTAAATTACAGGTCATTCACATGCATCATCGCATTCAAGATTTAGTCAAGAGTAAAAAACCGATTGTTAACGCTTTAAAAGAGCGCGAAGAAATTAAAAATAAATATGCCAATGCCATAAGTAACGCTTCGAGAGAAAATTTCAGAGACTTTTGTAGTCGGCAAGGCAAAGAGGATGTGTGGGCGGTCACTAACAGGCTTTTAAAATCAACTGCAAAATATAAACCACCTTCTACTTTATCTTCAAACGGGGTTCACACTAAATCTAGTATAGACACAGCCAATCTTCTATTAAGCACTTTTTTCCCTGATGACACCCCTGATAAACTTTCCCAGCACTCCATAACTAGAAGTCTAATAAATATTACTCCTGACACTCCCGACGACCTACAATTTACAATAGAGGAGATTAACAATGCATTCAAATCAATGAGCCCTAAAAAAGCGCCTGGCCCTGATCACCTCACATCCGACATTTGCCATGCTGCATTTAACGTTTGCCCTATTTTAATTACCAAATTATATAATAGATGCCTCGAGATCTCATACTTTCCAGACATCTGGAAAATAGCTCATGTAATTGCGATTCCCAAACCTAACAAAACCAAATATGATGACGTCGCCTCTTACAGGCCAATTGGACTGTTAAATATTTTTGGCAAAATCTTGGAGAAGCTAATAGTAAACAGGTTGAACTATCATATGTACAAAAACAATTTAGATAATCCACGTCAATTCGGTTTCAAAGCACAAAAGTCCACAGTTGATGCTCTACATTCGGCTATAGATAAAATTAAATTAGCAATTAAAAATAAAAACCTTGTCCTCGCCGTCTCTCTAGATATAAAAGCAGCTTTTGATAACGCTTGGTGGCCAGCGCTACTCAAAAGATTAATACATATTAAATGCTATAAAAATATATATAAGCTTATTAAGAATTATTTATGCAATAGACTAGTTATTATTAACTTTGCGGACTCTTCTGCCTCAAAAGCCATGACACGAGGATGCATACAGGGCTCTGTGTGTGGTCCAGTCTTCTGGAACATCATATTGGACGAGCTTTTGGAATGTGATCTTCCAGAGGGCTGCCATATACAGGCATTCGCGGACGATGTGCTCCTTATAGTCGAGGCAAATAATTTAGATAGCCTACAAACAGCCACAAATAGCGCCATAAAAATAATCACAGATTGGGGCGAAAATGTAAAACTAAATTTCGGTCCTGATAAAACGCAATTAATATCTTTTTCCAAAAAAGCCAAAAAAGCAGTTATTAAGTTTAATAATATAGTAATTAAGCACCAAACAGAGGTAAAAGTGTTGGGAGTTATAATAGATAATAAATTAAATTTCATTAAGCATGTCAATCAAGCAATACATAAAGCACAAAATATATATAAAAGGCTCTGCATTTTCACCGCTCCAACCTGGGGAATACATAGCGAGAATATATCCATAATTTATAGGCAGGTTGTTCAACCCATAATCACGTACGCTGCAGGTATTTGGGGTACAGCAGTCAAATACAAAACCGTCGTAAATAAATTAAATTCATTCCAAAGAGGATTCGCCATACGCGAAATCAAGGGTTTTAGAACCATCTCAACCGTAGCAGCCATAGCATTAGCCAATCAGACCCCTCTTCATCTAAAAATATTGGAAGTGCAGACCATAGAAAATACTAGAATCAATAGAACAAGTTGTTTCCTCCCTACTGATTTAAATTTGCAAACACCTACGTGCCCCAAGTTTCTTCTTCATCCAGCACAAAAGGTAAATGTTAATATATACAGCGCAAAGAACCAAAATGAAATAGACGAGATTACAATACAATCAACGGTTAAGATTTACACAGATGGAAGTAAAGACCAGGAAGGAAAGATAGGAGCAGCCGTGGTCATATATCGAGAACAAAACTCCAAAACTGTGCTTAAATTGAAACTTCATTCCAGCTGCTCGGTGTTTCAAGCGGAACTATTCGCACTGGAGCGAGCAGTGGAATGGGTATCAACAAACACGCATCTCGAGCAGGTTTCAATTTTATCTGATTGCATGTCGGCGCTTCACGAGATAAGCAACCCTAACTCCACCAATAGCTTTGTAGTTAAAATACACAAGTACATTAAATCGTCACATAGCCAAATCACCTTCGTATGGACTAAAGCACACTCAGGGATACTAGGAAATGAAGAGGCGGACCTAGCAGCCAAAGCTGCGGCACAATTACACAAACAACCGGACTTTTGTGAATTCCCAATTAGCTACGTAAAAAGTAAAATAAAAGACCAAAACCTTATTGAACATAATAACATTTATACAAGCTCTGCACAGGGTGAAATAACCAGAAAATGGTTTCCAGATTTGGCTGCCATCTCAAAATTTTACAGCTACTGCACACCTTCATTTTATAATACACAAATCTTAACAGGTCATTCCTTCTCTAAGCAGTATTTACATAGATTTAAAATTACAAATGACAACAAGTGCCCCTGCAATGCGGATAAAATCCAAACCATAGAGCACCTCCTCAAAGAATGTCCATATTATAGTTTACACAGATCAAATCATGAACTAACTTGCCAATACTTCAATGTCGATCCGTACAAAACATCCGAGCTTGCACAGCATCCTGAAACTGTAAATTCATTTAATTTATACTCTAAACAAATTATAAGTTCATTAAAAGAACTTAACAAAACATAAAGCGCGAATCGGACTCGACACATTTCTTAAAAATAATAACTGTAAATAAACTGTACATACATAAAATAATTGTATATTACTTTAGAATTAAGTTAAGTTTAACTATCTGTAAGTTAGGTTAACAATTGTATATATATTAATAATAAAAAAAAAAAAAAAAAAAAAAAAAAAAAAAAAAAAAAAAAAAAATCGAAAAAGAGAAAGATTATACTTTCCTATATTCATATACATATATATATATATATAGTAACAAAAAAAAAAAAAAAAAAAAAAAAAAAAAAAAAAAAAAAAAAAAAATGTGAAAAAGATTTACAATTAAGTTATTATAATAAGTTACTGAGTCTTAAAAATTTGTATACTAGAAGGTAAATAATAATTTGTAAATATATTCTATGTGTGTAAAAACTAAAAGGTCTCAAAATTTACATTTGTTCAAAAAAGAATTATAAGTCCATTTGTACACTCGTCAGACCCAAGCCGCCCGTATCCTATAGCGAGGACTTCGGAAAAACGAGTGTACAGGAAATGCTACAAAATTTGTTCATGGGAAACAACCCCAAAAAAAAAAAAAAAAAAAAACCTAACCTAACCTAACCTAACCTAACCTAACCTAACCTAACCTAACCTAACCTAACCTAACCTAACCTAACCTAACCTAACCTAACCTAACCTAACCTAACCTAACCTAACCTAACCTAACCTAACCTAACCTAACCTAACCTAACCTAACCTAACCTAACCTAACCTAACCTAACCTAACCTAACCTAACCTAACCTAACCTAACCTAACCTAACCTAACCTAACCTAACCTAACCTAACCTAACCTAACCTAACCTAACCTAACCTAACCTAACCTAACCTAACCTAACCTAACCTAACCTAACCAATTAAAATCCGAGCTCAAAGAGGAACTTACCTTAAGTGTTGGTGCCTCCTACGCTCAGGTAGCTGCTGCCAAGCCTCCCCCGCCCTCCGAGAAGTCCCCCAAATCGACGTATAAGCCTGCCATTGTTGTCTCCCCCATCGTAGAATCTGAAAATAAAAAAGAAACCATTAGTAAATTTAAAAAAAGCGTCTCCTTTCGCGAGAAAAGTTTTGCGCCCACACGGGTAAAAGCTATCTCTAAAAATAAAATTAGAGTTGAATTTCACAACGAGACTCAATGTCATGAAACGCTTGATTTACTCAAAACATCAACCATAGTTAACGCCGAACCTGCTAAGAAACTCCGTCCAATGTTCATCCTCAAGGGGGTGTCTACGGACATTCCTCTTGAGGAATTGACATCCATTGTTGTCCAACAGAATCCCTCCATTAAACAAATTATTAAAGAACCAGACGATTTAAAACTTCGCTTCAAACGCAATAATAACAAAAATCCTAATTTATATAATGCCGTCTTCATCGTAGCCCCGCCTGTGTGGCGAGAAGCTATTCATCTCGGTCGGTTGAACGTCGACTATCAACAAGTCTTTGTGGGGGACTTTTCCCCGTTCATTCAGTGTTACAAGTGTCTGCAGTTCGGGCATGTCAGCAAAAACTGCCAGTCTGACTGCACACCTTGTTCACACTGTGCTGAAACGTCCCATCAAGTAGCCGAATGCCCACACTCCCTAAGTAACTCTACCCCTAATTGTTTTAATTGTGCAAAATACAACCGGAAAACTAATAGTAAATTAAACACGGAGCACTCAGCCACCTCATCCAATTGTCCAACAGTCCAATACATGATAGGTCAAATCAAATGTAAAATAGATTTTGGAATATAAATAATTGATTATGTGTACTTTGTTTATTGTAATTATTTAAATGTTTGTCATCCTCTTTTAATTTGTATTAACTTAGTTTTAAAAAATGCGCCTTTCAATGAATATATACAACGATGTGTTATCAAACTTGTAGTTATTCAAATATAATATTAGGTAAAAAATCTCGTACTGTTATCTATCGTAATAATATGTGTTATAAAAATGCTCTTAAAAAATTGTGTCTTAAAAAACTATTGTATATAAAAAATTGCTGATTGTCTTATAATATAATATTGTAGTTATTTAAGTTGTCTTGTGGCAAAATGTGTCTCAATTATATGTAATATATGTTATAAAAATGTAAATCTCTTGGTAAAAATTTTATATAAGTCTGTAACATAAAGTTAAAAAGTATATAAAGTTATGTATAAAAATAATGTAAGTCCAACATGTCTGCATGACCGACCCCGGCCGCCCGTATACATTAGCGAGGACTGCGGTCGGAAGTGTAGTCTGGAATAAGTAATAAAAATTTAATGTAATGGGATTCAACTCCCAAAAAAAAAAAAAAAAACCTAACCTAACCTAACCTAACCTAACCTAACCTAACCTAACCTAACCTAACCTAACCTAACCTAACCTAACCTAACCTAACCTAACCTAACCTAACCTAACCTAACCTAACCTAACCTAACCTAACCTAACCTAACCTAACCTAACCTAACCTAACCTAACCTAACCTAACCTAACCTAACCTAACCTAACCTAACCTAACCTAACCTAACCTAACCTAACCTAACCTAACCTAACCTAACCTAACCTAACCTAACCTAACCTAACCTAACCTAACCTAACCTAACCTAACCTAACCTAACCTAACCTAACCTAACCTAACCTAACCTAACCTAACCTAACCTAACCTAACCTAACCTAACCTAACCTAACCTAACCTAACCTAACCTAACCTAACCTAACCTAACCTAACCTAACCTAACCTAACCTAACCTAACCTAACCTAACCTAACCTAACCTAACCTAACCTAACCTAACCTAACCTAACCTAACCTAACCTAACCTAACCTAACCTAACCTAACCTAACCTAACCTAACCTAACCGATGGGAAATTTCATTTCCAAAAACAAACTAAATCTACGTTAAACTAAATAATATTGTATAAGTTATGTCTAATAGTTAATAATCTATCGTTATATAAGTGTTTTGTATATATAAATTTCATATTTTTAATAATTTTCAAAATTTTTGTACTTAGTAATTCTTCATACATTTTGATAAAAATTTTTTGTCTCCGATTTCCGTTTTTTATATGTCATTCGTAGGGTCGCATCGGTCCTACTTGTAAATAATTTTTTCGGATTTTTTACGCGCCAACTTAGCGCATTTTTACTCAAAAATCCACTCGGAATTGACTAATTTTGGGTTTTTCGCGGATAATTCCCGAACCCCATACCCCACCCGGACTACACTAACATCTACGTGTCGGCCTTTACGAGCCCCGTCGTTTGACACCTCTCTCGTCCGAATCGGCCGAGCAGATTTTGAAAAAATACAAAAAGTTTAAATTTCGTTGTACCGAATCCACCTAAGTCCCGACACTTAGAAAAATTTCATGGGAAATTTCATTTCCAAAAACAAACTAAATCTACGTTAAACTAAATAATATTGTATAAGTTATGTCTAATAGTTAATAATCTATCGTTATATAAGTGTTTTGTATATATAAATTTCATATTTTTAATAATTTTCAAAATTTTTGTACTTAGTAATTCTTCATACATTTTGATAAAAATTTTTTGTCTCCGATTTCCGTTTTTTATATGTCATTCGTAGGGTCGCATCGGTCCTACTTGTAAATAATTTTTTCGGATTTTTTACGCGCCAACTTAGCGCATTTTTACTCAAAAATCCACTCGGAATTGACTAATTTTGGGTTTTTCGCGGATAATTCCCGAACCCCATACCCCACCCGGACTACACTAACATCTACGTGTCGGCCTTTACGAGCCCCGTCGTTTGACACCTCTCTCGTCCGAATCGGCCGAGCAGATTTTGAAAAAATACAAAAAGTTTAAATTTCGTTGTACCGAATCCACCTAAGTCCCGACACTTAGAAAAATTTCATGGGAAATTTCATTTCCAAAAACAAACTAAATCTACGTTAAACTAAATAATATTGTATAAGTTATGTCTAATAGTTAATAATCTATCGTTATATAAGTGTTTTGTATATATAAATTTCATATTTTTAATAATTTTCAAAATTTTTGTACTTAGTAATTCTTCATACATTTTGATAAAAATTTTTTGTCTCCGATTTCCGTTTTTTATATGTCATTCGTAGGGTCGCATCGGTCCTACTTGTAAATAATTTTTTCGGATTTTTTACGCGCCAACTTAGCGCATTTTTACTCAAAAATCCACTCGGAATTGACTAATTTTGGGTTTTTCGCGGATAATTCCCGAACCCCATACCCCACCCGGACTACACTAACATCTACGTGTCGGCCTTTACGAGCCCCGTCGTTTGACACCTCTCTCGTCCGAATCGGCCGAGCAGATTTTGAAAAAATACAAAAAGTTTAAATTTCGTTGTACCGAATCCACCTAAGTCCCGACACTTAGAAAAATTTCATGGGAAATTTCATTTCCAAAAACAAACTAAATCTACGTTAAACTAAATAATATTGTATAAGTTATGTCTAATAGTTAATAATCTATCGTTATATAAGTGTTTTGTATATATAAATTTCATATTTTTAATAATTTTCAAAATTTTTGTACTTAGTAATTCTTCATACATTTTGATAAAAATTTTTTGTCTCCGATTTCCGTTTTTTATATGTCATTCGTAGGGTCGCATCGGTCCTACTTGTAAATAATTTTTTCGGATTTTTTACGCGCCAACTTAGCGCATTTTTACTCAAAAATCCACTCGGAATTGACTAATTTTGGGTTTTTTCGCGGATAATTCCCGAACCCCATACCCCACCCGGACTACACTAACATCTACGTGTCGGCCTTTACGAGCCCCGTCGTTTGACACCTCTCTCGTCCGAATCGGCCGAGCAGATTTTGAAAAAATACAAAAAGTTTAAATTTCGTTGTACCGAATCCACCTAAGTCCCGACACTTAGAAAAATTTCATGGGAAATTTCATTTCCAAAAACAAACTAAATCTACGTTAAACTAAATAATATTGTATAAGTTATGTCTAATAGTTAATAATCTATCGTTATATAAGTGTTTTGTATATATAAATTTCATATTTTTAATAATTTTCAAAATTTTTGTACTTAGTAATTCTTCATACATTTTGATAAAAATTTTTTGTCTCCGATTTCCGTTTTTTATATGTCATTCGTAGGGTCGCATCGGTCCTACTTGTAAATAATTTTTTCGGATTTTTTACGCGCCAACTTAGCGCATTTTTACTCAAAAATCCACTCGGAATTGACTAATTTTGGGTTTTTCGCGGATAATTCCCGAACCCCATACCCCACCCGGACTACACTAACATCTACGTGTCGGCCTTTACGAGCCCCGTCGTTTGACACCTCTCTCGTCCGAATCGGCCGAGCAGATTTTGAAAAAATACAAAAAGTTTAAATTTCGTTGTACCGAATCCACCTAAGTCCCGACACTTAGAAAAATTTCATGGGAAATTTCATTTCCAAAAACAAACTAAATCTACGTTAAACTAAATAATATTGTATAAGTTATGTCTAATAGTTAATAATCTATCGTTATATAAGTGTTTTGTATATATAAATTTCATATTTTTAATAATTTTCAAAATTTTTGTACTTAGTAATTCTTCATACATTTTGATAAAAATTTTTTGTCTCCGATTTCCGTTTTTTATATGTCATTCGTAGGGTCGCATCGGTCCTACTTGTAAATAATTTTTTCGGATTTTTTACGCGCCAACTTAGCGCATTTTTACTCAAAAATCCACTCGGAATTGACTAATTTTGGGTTTTTCGCGGATAATTCCCGAACCCCATACCCCACCCGGACTACACTAACATCTACGTGTCGGCCTTTACGAGCCCCGTCGTTTGACACCTCTCTCGTCCGAATCGGCCGAGCAGATTTTGAAAAAATACAAAAAGTTTAAATTTCGTTGTACCGAATCCACCTAAGTCCCGACACTTAGAAAAATTTCATGGGAAATTTCATTTCCAAAAACAAACTAAATCTACGTTAAACTAAATAATATTGTATAAGTTATGTCTAATAGTTAATAATCTATCGTTATATAAGTGTTTTGTATATATAAATTTCATATTTTTAATAATTTTCAAAATTTTTGTACTTAGTAATTCTTCATACATTTTGATAAAAATTTTTTGTCTCCGATTTCCGTTTTTTATATGTCATTCGTAGGGTCGCATCGGTCCTACTTGTAAATAATTTTTTCGGATTTTTTACGCGCCAACTTAGCGCATTTTTACTCAAAAATCCACTCGGAATTGACTAATTTTGGGTTTTTCGCGGATAATTCCCGAACCCCATACCCCACCCGGACTACACTAACATCTACGTGTCGGCCTTTACGAGCCCCGTCGTTTGACACCTCTCTCGTCCGAATCGGCCGAGCAGATTTTGAAAAAATACAAAAAGTTTAAATTTCGTTGTACCGAATCCACCTAAGTCCCGACACTTAGAAAAATTTCATGGGAAATTTCATTTCCAAAAACAAACTAAATCTACGTTAAACTAAATAATATTGTATAAGTTATGTCTAATAGTTAATAATCTATCGTTATATAAGTGTTTTGTATATATAAATTTCATATTTTTAATAATTTTCAAAATTTTTGTACTTAGTAATTCTTCATACATTTTGATAAAAATTTTTTGTCTCCGATTTCCGTTTTTTATATGTCATTCGTAGGGTCGCATCGGTCCTACTTGTAAATAATTTTTTCGGATTTTTTACGCGCCAACTTAGCGCATTTTTACTCAAAAATCCACTCGGAATTGACTAATTTTGGGTTTTTCGCGGATAATTCCCGAACCCCATACCCCACCCGGACTACACTAACATCTACGTGTCGGCCTTTACGAGCCCCGTCGTTTGACACCTCTCTCGTCCGAATCGGCCGAGCAGATTTTGAAAAAATACAAAAAGTTTAAATTTCGTTGTACCGAATCCACCTAAGTCCCGACACTTAGAAAAATTTCATGGGAAATTTCATTTCCAAAAACAAACTAAATCTACGTTAAACTAAATAATATTGTATAAGTTATGTCTAATAGTTAATAATCTATCGTTATATAAGTGTTTTGTATATATAAATTTCATATTTTTAATAATTTTCAAAATTTTTGTACTTAGTAATTCTTCATACATTTTGATAAAAATTTTTTGTCTCCGATTTCCGTTTTTTATATGTCATTCGTAGGGTCGCATCGGTCCTACTTGTAAATAATTTTTTCGGATTTTTTACGCGCCAACTTAGCGCATTTTTACTCAAAAATCCACTCGGAATTGACTAATTTTGGGTTTTTCGCGGATAATTCCCGAACCCCATACCCCACCCGGACTACACTAACATCTACGTGTCGGCCTTTACGAGCCCCGTCGTTTGACACCTCTCTCGTCCGAATCGGCCGAGCAGATTTTGAAAAAATACAAAAAGTTTAAATTTCGTTGTACCGAATCCACCTAAGTCCCGACACTTAGAAAAATTTCATGGGAAATTTCATTTCCAAAAACAAACTAAATCTACGTTAAACTAAATAATATTGTATAAGTTATGTCTAATAGTTAATAATCTATCGTTATATAAGTGTTTTGTATATATAAATTTCATATTTTTAATAATTTTCAAAATTTTTGTACTTAGTAATTCTTCATACATTTTGATAAAAATTTTTTGTCTCCGATTTCCGTTTTTTATATGTCATTCGTAGGGTCGCATCGGTCCTACTTGTAAATAATTTTTTCGGATTTTTTACGCGCCAACTTAGCGCATTTTTACTCAAAAATCCACTCGGAATTGACTAATTTTGGGTTTTTCGCGGATAATTCCCGAACCCCATACCCCACCCGGACTACACTAACATCTACGTGTCGGCCTTTACGAGCCCCGTCGTTTGACACCTCTCTCGTCCGAATCGGCCGAGCAGATTTTGAAAAAATACAAAAAGTTTAAATTTCGTTGTACCGAATCCACCTAAGTCCCGACACTTAGAAAAATTTCATGGGAAATTTCATTTCCAAAAACAAACTAAATCTACGTTAAACTAAATAATATTGTATAAGTTATGTCTAATAGTTAATAATCTATCGTTATATAAGTGTTTTGTATATATAAATTTCATATTTTTAATAATTTTCAAAATTTTTGTACTTAGTAATTCTTCATACATTTTGATAAAAATTTTTTGTCTCCGATTTCCGTTTTTTATATGTCATTCGTAGGGTCGCATCGGTCCTACTTGTAAATAATTTTTTCGGATTTTTTACGCGCCAACTTAGCGCATTTTTACTCAAAAATCCACTCGGAATTGACTAATTTTGGGTTTTTCGCGGATAATTCCCGAACCCCATACCCCACCCGGACTACACTAACATCTACGTGTCGGCCTTTACGAGCCCCGTCGTTTGACACCTCTCTCGTCCGAATCGGCCGAGCAGATTTTGAAAAAATACAAAAAGTTTAAATTTCGTTGTACCGAATCCACCTAAGTCCCGACACTTAGAAAAATTTCATGGGAAATTTCATTTCCAAAAACAAACTAAATCTACGTTAAACTAAATAATATTGTATAAGTTATGTCTAATAGTTAATAATCTATCGTTATATAAGTGTTTTGTATATATAAATTTCATATTTTTAATAATTTTCAAAATTTTTGTACTTAGTAATTCTTCATACATTTTGATAAAAATTTTTTGTCTCCGATTTCCGTTTTTTATATGTCATTCGTAGGGTCGCATCGGTCCTACTTGTAAATAATTTTTTCGGATTTTTTACGCGCCAACTTAGCGCATTTTTACTCAAAAATCCACTCGGAATTGACTAATTTTGGGTTTTTCGCGGATAATTCCCGAACCCCATACCCCACCCGGACTACACTAACATCTACGTGTCGGCCTTTACGAGCCCCGTCGTTTGACACCTCTCTCGTCCGAATCGGCCGAGCAGATTTTGAAAAAATACAAAAAGTTTAAATTTCGTTGTACCGAATCCACCTAAGTCCCGACACTTAGAAAAATTTCATGGGAAATTTCATTTCCAAAAACAAACTAAATCTACGTTAAACTAAATAATATTGTATAAGTTATGTCTAATAGTTAATAATCTATCGTTATATAAGTGTTTTGTATATATAAATTTCATATTTTTAATAATTTTCAAAATTTTTGTACTTAGTAATTCTTCATACATTTTGATAAAAATTTTTTGTCTCCGATTTCCGTTTTTTATATGTCATTCGTAGGGTCGCATCGGTCCTACTTGTAAATAATTTTTTCGGATTTTTTACGCGCCAACTTAGCGCATTTTTACTCAAAAATCCACTCGGAATTGACTAATTTTGGGTTTTTCGCGGATAATTCCCGAACCCCATACCCCACCCGGACTACACTAACATCTACGTGTCGGCCTTTACGAGCCCCGTCGTTTGACACCTCTCTCGTCCGAATCGGCCGAGCAGATTTTGAAAAAATACAAAAAGTTTAAATTTCGTTGTACCGAATCCACCTAAGTCCCGACACTTAGAAAAATTTCATGGGAAATTTCATTTCCAAAAACAAACTAAATCTACGTTAAACTAAATAATATTGTATAAGTTATGTCTAATAGTTAATAATCTATCGTTATATAAGTGTTTTGTATATATAAATTTCATATTTTTAATAATTTTCAAAATTTTTGTACTTAGTAATTCTTCATACATTTTGATAAAAATTTTTTGTCTCCGATTTCCGTTTTTTATATGTCATTCGTAGGGTCGCATCGGTCCTACTTGTAAATAATTTTTTCGGATTTTTTACGCGCCAACTTAGCGCATTTTTACTCAAAAATCCACTCGGAATTGACTAATTTTGGGTTTTTCGCGGATAATTCCCGAACCCCATACCCCACCCGGACTACACTAACATCTACGTGTCGGCCTTTACGAGCCCCGTCGTTTGACACCTCTCTCGTCCGAATCGGCCGAGCAGATTTTGAAAAAATACAAAAAGTTTAAATTTCGTTGTACCGAATCCACCTAAGTCCCGACACTTAGAAAAATTTCATGGGAAATTTCATTTCCAAAAACAAACTAAATCTACGTTAAACTAAATAATATTGTATAAGTTATGTCTAATAGTTAATAATCTATCGTTATATAAGTGTTTTGTATATATAAATTTCATATTTTTAATAATTTTCAAAATTTTTGTACTTAGTAATTCTTCATACATTTTGATAAAAATTTTTTGTCTCCGATTTCCGTTTTTTATATGTCATTCGTAGGGTCGCATCGGTCCTACTTGTAAATAATTTTTTCGGATTTTTTACGCGCCAACTTAGCGCATTTTTACTCAAAAATCCACTCGGAATTGACTAATTTTGGGTTTTTCGCGGATAATTCCCGAACCCCATACCCCACCCGGACTACACTAACATCTACGTGTCGGCCTTTACGAGCCCCGTCGTTTGACACCTCTCTCGTCCGAATCGGCCGAGCAGATTTTGAAAAAATACAAAAAGTTTAAATTTCGTTGTACCGAATCCACCTAAGTCCCGACACTTAGAAAAATTTCATGGGAAATTTCATTTCCAAAAACAAACTAAATCTACGTTAAACTAAATAATATTGTATAAGTTATGTCTAATAGTTAATAATCTATCGTTATATAAGTGTTTTGTATATATAAATTTCATATTTTTAATAATTTTCAAAATTTTTGTACTTAGTAATTCTTCATACATTTTGATAAAAATTTTTTGTCTCCGATTTCCGTTTTTTATATGTCATTCGTAGGGTCGCATCGGTCCTACTTGTAAATAATTTTTTCGGATTTTTTACGCGCCAACTTAGCGCATTTTTACTCAAAAATCCACTCGGAATTGACTAATTTTGGGTTTTTCGCGGATAATTCCCGAACCCCATACCCCACCCGGACTACACTAACATCTACGTGTCGGCCTTTACGAGCCCCGTCGTTTGACACCTCTCTCGTCCGAATCGGCCGAGCAGATTTTGAAAAACTGGCCCTCCCCCCCACCCTATCCTCTCAGTGCCTAGTAGACAAGGTTTCAATTGGGAAATTTTTTGTTACCGAATTTCTTTGAAATTTGTCAGGAGTATTGCTTGTCCTCTGGTAGACCGAAATGGACTACAAGAAAATGTTTCGTTCGTCTACAAACAGCAATAAATCGACTTCGTCTCAGTCTCCTTCGGAGGCTGGGACAAGCAGCCAGAATGTCGACAATCCCGGGTCGAGCGCAGCTCAGGCTACCGACAGCAGATGCAGCTCCCCGGATCTCGACTGCTTCTTGATGGCCATGTCTCCTGAGGGAGACTTAGACGAAATAGTCCCAGAAGCGTCCCAAACTCAGGACAAACCCAAGTCCAAAGCCAAGGGCAAAGCCGCCAAGGCAGAAAAGCCCCCAAATAAGTCTCTTCCAGTTGACGCTCGCAGTGTGAAAGATGTCCGTTCTATGAACCATGTCATAACCACCCTTGCCAGACAAATAATCAACTCAATCCGTGAAAATAAAAGTGTCACTTCTGTAAATAAAAAGTACATTGTGGAGGCGGCGGAGGAAATTGCCTTAGCCGCCGACATCTATCTCGAGTCTATTTTGGAGCCTGGCAATTTTGATCCGCCGCCCGATACGCCGGCTCCTGCTCCACCTCCTGCACCCCTGGATGGCACTGGTTTAAGAACGGAGATCGCTACAGTTATGCGAGAAGAAATGGAGAAACTTAAGTCCGAATTAAAAGAACAATTGACATCAAGTTCTGGCCCCTCGTATGCACAGGTTGCATCGAATAACCCCCAATCACCCCCTGTAAAGTCCCCCAAATCCCAGTATAAACCCGCCATAGTGGTTTCCCCTCTCGAATCCTCTGACAGCAAGCAAGAAACCATCAATAAATTTAAGAAAAGTATCTCGTTTAGAAATAAAAATTACGCTCCCACCAATGTTAAAGTTTTGTCCAACAATAAAGTCAGAGTCGAGTTTATTAACGAGTCCCAATGTCAGGAAACTCTGAACCACCTGAAGGAGTCTACCATAGTAACTGCCGAACCGGCCAAAAAGCTTCGCCCCATGCTCATCCTCAAGGGAGTGTCAAAAGACATCCCCCTTGAGGAATTGTCCTCAGTCGTAATCCAACAAAATCCTACACTTGCAAATTTAACCATAGAGCCAGAAGATTTTAAACTTAGATTCCGCAGAAACAACAATAGAAATCCTAATTTATATAACGCCGTTTTTATCGTAAGTCCAGCCGTGTGGCGCGAAGCGACAAACCTGGGGAGGCTAAATGTAGACCATCAGCAAGTCTTCGTGGGGGACTTCTCTCCGTTTATGCAGTGTTACAAGTGTCTGCAGTTCGGTCATATCAGCAAAAACTGTGTGTCTGACTGCAGGCCTTGTTCACACTGCTCCGAAAAAACCCATCAGGTTGAAAATTGTCCGCACATCAGCAATACTCCTGTTTGTTTCAACTGTTGTAAATATAACGCAAAAACCAATAGTCATTTAAATACCAACCACTCCGCTACATCTGTTAATTGTCCAACCGTCCAGTACATTACTAACCAGTTAAAGTGTAAAATTGATTATGGTTTATAATTTTGTCTATTAATAATGTTCTATTTATATATATACTCCCCTTTTTGAAATTTTTAAGTCACTTAGAGTTTTATCTTTATTTGTTATATTATATTCAAGTACTTGTATTTTTTGTTATAAAAAATTGTGTCTCAAATATATTTGTGTCTTATTGTCGTAAAGATTGTGTCTATAATTAAAATTGTCATCTAAATTTGTCTTCTGAAATATTGTGTCTTAATAATCTTGTTGAAAATCTAAAAGTATGTTTCTTAAATAAATTTCTTGTCAGTTTTTAAAGTTAAAACGAAAAATAAGTTATGAAAATAAAATATGTCAGGCATGTCTGCGCAACCGACCCCGGCCGCCCGTATACATTAGCGAGGACTGCGGTTGGAAGCGTTGACTGGCGTTTGTAATTAAAAATTAAAGTCAAGGGATTCAACTCCCAAAAAAAAAAAAAAAAACCTAACCTAACCTAACCTAACCTAACCTAACCTAACCTAACCTAACCTAACCTAACCTAACCTAACCTAACCTAACCTAACCTAACCTAACCTAACCTAACCTAACCTAACCTAACCTAACCTAACCTAACCTAACCTAACCTAACCTAACCTAACCTAACCTAACCTAACCTAACCTAACCTAACCTAACCTAACCTAACCTAACCTAACCTAACCTAACCTAACCTAACCTAACCTAACCTAACCTAACCTAACCTAACCTAACCTAACCTAACCTAACCTAACCTAACCTAACCTAACCTAACCTAACCTAACCTAACCTAACCTAACCTAACCTAACCTAACCTAACCTAACCTAACCTAACCTAACCTAACCTAACCTAACCTAACCTAACCCATACAAATCGAATTTTTCAAAACCAAATTTTTTATTCCAAATTTATTCTATATACAAGATCTAAGTGTTTTGACACTATTTACACAAATTTTGACCTATTTACAAAAATTTAAGTTACTGAAAAACACTTAGAAAAATTTTGGCTAATTACAATAGAAAAATATTTATTCGAACCACTTACCTTCTCTCGATTGTTGACTTCTTGGTATCGTGTCGTAGGGTCTTCCGCGCCGTACCATTCTAAATTTTTTCGAAATTTTTTGCTGAAATATAGCGCCACTTTTGACGCAAAAACACCTGAAAAATTCGGTTTTTTGGACGTTTTACCTGCACCTCCTCACCGATTCCCGCGGGTTATACGTCGTCTGAAAGGCCTTTCGAAGCCCGAGCGATTGACACCGGTTTCGCTGAAATCCGTTCAGTAGAAACTGAAAAAAGTGACTATACCTACTTTTTACATAAGAAATCCACCTAAGCTCTGACGACTTAGAAAATCTCCATACAAATCGAATTTTTCAAAACCAAATTTTTTATTCCAAATTTATTCTATATACAAGATCTAAGTGTTTTGACACTATTTATACAAGTTTTGACCTATTTACAAAAATTTAAGTTACTGAAAAACACTTAGAAAAATTTTGGCTAATTACAATAGAAAAATATTTATTCGAACCACTTACCTTCTCTCGATTGTTGACTTCTTGGTATCGTGTCGTAGGGTCTTCCGCGCCGTACCATTCTAAATTTTTTCGAAATTTTTTGCTGAAATATAGCGCCACTTTTGACGCAAAAACACCTGAAAAATTCGGTTTTTTGGACGTTTTACCTGCACCTCCTCACCGATTCCCGCGGGTTATACGTCGTCTGAAAGGCCTTTCGAAGCCCGAGCGATTGACACCGGTTTCGCTGAAATCCGTTCAGTAGAAACTGAAAAAAGTGACTATACCTACTTTTTACATAAGAAATCCACCTAAGCTCTGACGACTTAGAAAATCTCCATACAAATCGAATTTTTCAAAACCAAATTTTTTATTCCAAATTTATTCTATATACAAGATCTAAGTGTTTTGACACTATTTATACAAGTTTTGACCTATTTACAAAAATTTAAGTTACTGAAAAACACTTAGAAAAATTTTGGCTAATTACAATAGAAAAATATTTATTCGAACCACTTACCTTCTCTCGATTGTTGACTTCTTGGTATCGTGTCGTAGGGTCTTCCGCGCCGTACCATTCTAAATTTTTTCGAAATTTTTTGCTGAAATATAGCGCCACTTTTGACGCAAAAACACCTGAAAAATTCGGTTTTTTGGACGTTTTACCTGCACCTCCTCACCGATTCCCGCGGGTTATACGTCGTCTGAAAGGCCTTTCGAAGCCCGAGCGATTGACACCGGTTTCGCTGAAATCCGTTCAGTAGAAACTGAAAAAAGTGACTATACCTACTTTTTACATAAGAAATCCACCTAAGCTCTGACGACTTAGAAAATCTCCATACAAATCGAATTTTTCAAAACCAAATTTTTTATTCCAAATTTATTCTATATACAAGATCTAAGTGTTTTGACACTATTTATACAAGTTTTGACCTATTTACAAAAATTTAAGTTACTGAAAAACACTTAGAAAAATTTTGGCTAATTACAATAGAAAAATATTTATTCGAACCACTTACCTTCTCTCGATTGTTGACTTCTTGGTATCGTGTCGTAGGGTCTTCCGCGCCGTACCATTCTAAATTTTTTCGAAATTTTTTGCTGAAATATAGCGCCACTTTTGACGCAAAAACACCTGAAAAATTCGGTTTTTTGGACGTTTTACCTGCACCTCCTCACCGATTCCCGCGGGTTATACGTCGTCTGAAAGGCCTTTCGAAGCCCGAGCGATTGACACCGGTTTCGCTGAAATCCGTTCAGTAGAAACTGAAAAAAGTGACTATACCTACTTTTTACATAAGAAATCCACCTAAGCTCTGACGACTTAGAAAATCTCCATACAAATCGAATTTTTCAAAACCAAATTTTTTATTCCAAATTTATTCTATATACAAGATCTAAGTGTTTTGACACTATTTATACAAGTTTTGACCTATTTACAAAAATTTAAGTTACTGAAAAACACTTAGAAAAATTTTGGCTAATTACAATAGAAAAATATTTATTCGAACCACTTACCTTCTCTCGATTGTTGACTTCTTGGTATCGTGTCGTAGGGTCTTCCGCGCCGTACCATTCTAAATTTTTTCGAAATTTTTTGCTGAAATATAGCGCCACTTTTGACGCAAAAACACCTGAAAAATTCGGTTTTTTGGACGTTTTACCTGCACCTCCTCACCGATTCCCGCGGGTTATACGTCGTCTGAAAGGCCTTTCGAAGCCCGAGCGATTGACACCGGTTTCGCTGAAATCCGTTCAGTAGAAACTGAAAAAAGTGACTATACCTACTTTTTACATAAGAAATCCACCTAAGCTCTGACGACTTAGAAAATCTCCATACAAATCGAATTTTTCAAAACCAAATTTTTTATTCCAAATTTATTCTATATACAAGATCTAAGTGTTTTGACACTATTTATACAAGTTTTGACCTATTTACAAAAATTTAAGTTACTGAAAAACACTTAGAAAAATTTTGGCTAATTACAATAGAAAAATATTTATTCGAACCACTTACCTTCTCTCGATTGTTGACTTCTTGGTATCGTGTCGTAGGGTCTTCCGCGCCGTACCATTCTAAATTTTTTCGAAATTTTTTGCTGAAATATAGCGCCACTTTTGACGCAAAAACACCTGAAAAATTCGGTTTTTTGGACGTTTTACCTGCACCTCCTCACCGATTCCCGCGGGTTATACGTCGTCTGAAAGGCCTTTCGAAGCCCGAGCGATTGACACCGGTTTCGCTGAAATCCGTTCAGTAGAAACTGAAAAAAGTGACTATACCTACTTTTTACATAAGAAATCCACCTAAGCTCTGACGACTTAGAAAATCTCCATACAAATCGAATTTTTCAAAACCAAATTTTTTATTCCAAATTTATTCTATATACAAGATCTAAGTGTTTTGACACTATTTATACAAGTTTTGACCTATTTACAAAAATTTAAGTTACTGAAAAACACTTAGAAAAATTTTGGCTAATTACAATAGAAAAATATTTATTCGAACCACTTACCTTCTCTCGATTGTTGACTTCTTGGTATCGTGTCGTAGGGTCTTCCGCGCCGTACCATTCTAAATTTTTTCGAAATTTTTTGCTGAAATATAGCGCCACTTTTGACGCAAAAACACCTGAAAAATTCGGTTTTTTGGACGTTTTACCTGCACCTCCTCACCGATTCCCGCGGGTTATACGTCGTCTGAAAGGCCTTTCGAAGCCCGAGCGATTGACACCGGTTTCGCTGAAATCCGTTCAGTAGAAACTGAAAAAAGTGACTATACCTACTTTTTACATAAGAAATCCACCTAAGCTCTGACGACTTAGAAAATCTCCATACAAATCGAATTTTTCAAAACCAAATTTTTTATTCCAAATTTATTCTATATACAAGATCTAAGTGTTTTGACACTATTTATACAAGTTTTGACCTATTTACAAAAATTTAAGTTACTGAAAAACACTTAGAAAAATTTTGGCTAATTACAATAGAAAAATATTTATTCGAACCACTTACCTTCTCTCGATTGTTGACTTCTTGGTATCGTGTCGTAGGGTCTTCCGCGCCGTACCATTCTAAATTTTTTCGAAATTTTTTGCTGAAATATAGCGCCACTTTTGACGCAAAAACACCTGAAAAATTCGGTTTTTTGGACGTTTTACCTGCACCTCCTCACCGATTCCCGCGGGTTATACGTCGTCTGAAAGGCCTTTCGAAGCCCGAGCGATTGACACCGGTTTCGCTGAAATCCGTTCAGTAGAAACTGAAAAAAGTGACTATACCTACTTTTTACATAAGAAATCCACCTAAGCTCTGACGACTTAGAAAATCTCCATACAAATCGAATTTTTCAAAACCAAATTTTTTATTCCAAATTTATTCTATATACAAGATCTAAGTGTTTTGACACTATTTATACAAGTTTTGACCTATTTACAAAAATTTAAGTTACTGAAAAACACTTAGAAAAATTTTGGCTAATTACAATAGAAAAATATTTATTCGAACCACTTACCTTCTCTCGATTGTTGACTTCTTGGTATCGTGTCGTAGGGTCTTCCGCGCCGTACCATTCTAAATTTTTTCGAAATTTTTTGCTGAAATATAGCGCCACTTTTGACGCAAAAACACCTGAAAAATTCGGTTTTTTGGACGTTTTACCTGCACCTCCTCACCGATTCCCGCGGGTTATACGTCGTCTGAAAGGCCTTTCGAAGCCCGAGCGATTGACACCGGTTTCGCTGAAATCCGTTCAGTAGAAACTGAAAAACTGGCCCGCCCCCCCACCCTATACTCACAGGCTAGGTAAAGAAGGTACATTCTGGGAAAAAATTTCGACTTTTAAAAACTTTATTCAGAGCTTATTACCGGTGTTTTTCGTGCAGGAAATCCTGAAAAATATACAATTAAATTTAACTTGATTAATATAGACAGTCAGTGGCTTTTTACACCACTGACTATTAGTAGAATAAGACTAGATATTTTATTGAAAATACTATTTACATTTGCTTTTAAAATATATATTGCTATATAAATAAACATAGACTAATCCTAAAACCAGCGGGAGTAATATCTATCATATATATTTTCTTTTTATCTATTTTATTATTAAACTTTTAAAAATTGACACGGTAGGCCTCGAGGGGAAGATCAGATTTTTACTGAAAAACCTTTTAGTTCCCCTCACCCCTAGTATACAAATTCTTCTTTCTTTATTACTCCCGTCAGATATTCGAAGTATAAAATTTACATTTGACTTCTGGGTGGCTCTATACACCACCCAGAATTAGGACGAGTCCCTCTGACTACTAAGATGTACCGCACGCCGGCGAAGGGCAGCGCTCGGATCCTGGACCTCTCAGGGACCCCAGAGGAGGTGGGCTTCCTGGAGGAATCGCCGGTCCGAACGCCTGATAGCCTATCAAGACCCCAAAGCTCCCAAACCACCCCGCCCCGTCCCCAGAAAGGAAAGATCTATACCCAAGATGCTCGGACGGTCAGGAGGGCCGAGACCTCGGCCAGCCCGTCTACCTACGGCAGCAGGACAGCTGAGGCCAAGGCATGCCTGACCAAAGCCAAGTACCACTTGGGTATATCGCGAAACTTGAAGACCTGCATCAAGACCGAAGTCACAAACGCGATCGAGCGCTTATACCAGCTCGTGAAGGAGGCGGAAGCGGGAAAGAAGGAAGACGGAGGAAGCAGCAAGGAAATGGTGGAGAAGGAGAAGGATGAAACGGTGGAGAAGGGAAAGGATGAACGAAGGACTGAAAGGGAAGAGGAGTTACTGAGAAAACTAGACGAACACGCGGGACTAATTAGGAAAAATGAGGAGAGAATGGAGGAACTAAAAGAAGCCATGCAAAAGCAGAAGGAAACGCTCGAGAAGACCACATACGCGAGTGTGGCGGCTGGTGAAATCAGAAGGCCAAGCCCACAGCCTACCGCACTGCACTCGGTTGTGGTCTCCTCGAAGAACGTAATCCACACGGGGGAAGAAGTGCTCGCCCAGATAAGAGAGGTGGTAAACGCCAAAGAAGGATGGGTCAGAGTAGAAAGGGTGAGAAAGGCCAAAGATCAGAAGGTCATACTGGGCTGTAGTTCGGAGGAAGAGCGGGAAAGGGTCAAGGAGAGATTGAGGACGGCGAGTGATAGGTTGACTGTGGAGGAGGTAAAGAATAAGGACCCGATTCTGATCCTCTGGGACGTCCTCGCGTTCAACACGGACGCCGACATCACGGGCGCCCTGAGAAAACAGAATCGGGCCCTTTTCGAGGGTATCGAGGACGATGAGTTTCGGGCTGAAGTCAAGTTCCGTCGGAAAGCGCGGAACCCGCTAACTGGCCACGTCGTCATGAGGGTGTCTCCCAAGGTGTGGAACCGAGCTGTTGCGGCGGGAGCACTGCACATCGATCTGCAAAAAGTCAGAGTGGCTGACTACTCACCACTCGTGCAGTGCTCCCTCTGCCTGGGCTACGGGCACGGTAGGCGGTTCTGTAAAGAAACTGCGCCGAAGTGCAGCCACTGCGGGGGGCCCCACATGAAGACCGAGTGCGAAGGCTGGCTCGGCGGCGCCTCACCATCGTGCTGCAACTGCGCTGACGCAAAGGCGGAAAACGCGGATCACAATGCGTTCAGTGCAGATTGTCCAGTGCGACGAAAGTGGGATGCGCTGGCCAGGGCCAGTATAGCATACTGCTAAGGGCGCCCTTGAGATCTTTGGTGCCGATTCCACCTTGGCATATCGTGGCCGAAATGAAGAGAAAAACGACGGGAGCCAAAATAAATTTGATCCCACGTTTTCCAGATACGATGGGCACGCGATGAAAATAAGTACTCCCAATAACTGTCTCATGCCTCAAAGCAGATGCATCGAAGACTCCCCCCACAACCGGAAGAGAATATTAATTGCACGCTTCATGAAGAAACCTGCAAAAATAGTCTCACTGGACGTGGAGGGAACCTGCGAAGGCGCAGGGTGGGCCGCCGTGGAGATAAGTATTGGTGAGGAAAAGTTTGTTCGCTGGGGTGTCGAAAGAAAGTCTCGGTATGGCCGTTTGTTCCGTTCGCTCGACATACTCGGTCTGGTCGCTCGTCGTTCGTCGCTTGGTTGTCGTCGTAGCAAAATCCTCATCTCGCTGTTTTTGTCGGTCTGTGTGTGCGTTTGTTCTGTCTCTTCTCTGTGTCTCTTCGTCTGGGTCATTTTGTTCGTTCGTCGCCAAAGTATTTACGTTAAAATCAATAGTATCGATAGCAAAGCGAAATCTTAAAAGTAAAATCCTGTCAAAATCTAAATTGAATGTCATATTTTAAACATATAAACCTCAATATAATACAAATAAATAAAATCGGATACAAAAAGTCTCTGATCACGTCAGAGGGACGCGCAGTAAAGCTCAAAGCTTTACATTATAAAAAAAAAAAAAAAAAAAAAAAAACCTAACCTAACCTAACCTAACCTAACCTAACCTAACCTAACCTAACCTAACCTAACCTAACCTAACCTAACCTAACCTAACCTAACCTAACCTAACCTAACCTAACCTAACCTAACCTAACCTAACCTAACCTAACCTAACCCATACAAATCGAATTTTTCAAAACCAAATTTTTTATTCCAAATTTATTCTATATACAAGATCTAAGTGTTTTGACACTATTTACACAAATTTTGACCTATTTACAAAATCCAAATTACTGAAAAACACT